>OY757020.1:43141788-43422793 GCA_963580285.1 Lucinisca nassula
CCACAGTTTTCCAGAAAAGAGGACGTAGTATTAACACGACTGCGCATCGGCCATACTAGAGCTACTCATTCTTATATTTTTAATGGTGATGATCAGCCTTCTTGTGTAGGTTGTGATCAGCCATTCACTGTGAAACATATCTTAATTGACTGTGTTGACTTTTCACCCTCACGTATTTTATATTTCAAAGCTGACACTTTGCAACAACTGTTTCGAGATGTACCTGTTGATAATATTATTTTATTCTTAAAAGAAATTGGACTTTTTCATAAGATTTAACTGTTTCAGATTTTTATATATTATCATTCTGACTTTTTACTTTTAATATCATCATAATTATTCTTGCCGTTTAACCATTAACCGTTTGACGCTTATGACCCACAAAGAGGGTTGACGCGTCGTTAAACACGAAATCATCATCATCATCATCCAGATAGTTCATCAATTTTTAGAGCTGAAGCCAAAGCAATAGACCTAGCTTTAGATTTTATCAGTTCTTCAACAATTCAAAAAGCAATTATATTTTCTGATTCACTTTCTGTGCTTAAGGCTTTAGACCATTCATCATTCAAAAATCCTCAAATACAAAAATTGATCGAAAAACATCACGAAATTTCTAAAACTCATCAAATTTTGTTTAGTTGGCTTCCGAGCCATATTGGCATTGTCGGCAATGAGTATGCTGACAAGAAAACAAAGGAATCGCTCAATCTTGATCCATTTATTTTTAAATTTCTTTTAATAATTTTAAACCATTTATCAACAGATACATCTTGTCGGAATGGCAAGGCGAATGGGATCGTGAAATAGATAACAATCTTCATGCCATTAAACCTGGCGTCGGAACAAAATGCTCTCCTCCACAGTTTTCCAGGAAAGAGGATGTAGTATTAACACGATTACGAATTGGCCATACTAGAGTAACTCACTCTTATACTTTAAATGGTGATGCTCAACCTACTTGTGTAGGCTGTGATCAGCCTTTTACTGTAAATCATATCTTGATTGACTGTGTTGACTTTTCACCCTCCCGTAACATATACTTCAAAGCTGACATTTTGCGACAATTGTTTCAAGATGTACCTGTTGATAATATTATTTTATTCTTGAAAGAAATTCGACTTTTTCATAAAAATTAACTGTTTCAGATTTTTATACATATCATACTGACATTTTTACTTTTAGCATCCTCATAATTCTTCATGCCGTTTAGTCATTAACCGGTTGACGCTTATGACCCACAAAGAGGGTTGACGCGTCGTTAAACAAGAAATCATCATCATCATCCGTGTTTTTTTTTATACGGATAGCAAATTTCTGTTGTTGAAGAAGTCAAATTTATTGGGGTCACATTTGAACATAAGGTTATCTTATATTCCCCATATTAAATATCTTAAAGCCAAATGCTCAAAAGCTTTGGGTACAACTTAAATGTCATAACAGACTGCATTCATGGTAGTCAACCCAATCACGGTTGACAACTTTGCCTCCCTCTTTAATTGCACGCTGGTGGGTCATGCCTCAGATTCTATGGCGGTTCCAGCGTAAAGTCCCAGAGTTGTCTCCCTTGTAACATTACGAAAACATACCCATTCAAATATATCGGTAAAATTTTACCACCAAAAATGAAAATTTTCAGATAAAAATCATGATATTTTTTCTTATTTCTGCTCAAAAACATAGATTGTGGGTACTTGTTAGAACCGCTTTCTGCTCAAAAACAGGTTGTGGGTACTCGATAGAACCGCCTCGGCGAGGCGGTTCTAACCAGTACCCACAATCTATGTTTTTGACCCCTGTAAATCCCAGTTTTACTATATAAAATGTGGGTTTTAGGGGGTCCAATTTATATAGGCGTGTTTTCGTGATGAAATAGTGGCCCGAAGACAGTTCTCAGACATTGTGGGTCGAACAAGTTATGTTTGGCACGTTTTCCTATGCAACAATACTTCATTTGATTTAAAACAAAGAAATAAGATGGAAGACCACAAAGTGACGAGTATATCAAATCAGCCTGCGCATTCGTTTTTAACTCACCTGCAATTAGTGATGGGTTGAGCTTTTGAGATCTTTTTTTTGTACGTCCGTTGTCGGTCCGTGCTTGCGTAAACAGTTTCTTCAGAGAGCATCACCTAAACACTGATCAGATTTTGACCAACTTCACAGAAATGATCCTCAGGTGGTCCCCTTTCAAAAGTGTTCAAATGGTTCCGGTTTGTTGCACACCTAGGACACAGGAGCCAAACAAAAAAACTTTTTTTTTTTTACTGAAAACTTAAAAAATATATATTCTTGTCTGAAACCGCAAGGCGCAAGGGGAGCTATTGTGATCGCTCACCGTCCGTCGTCGTCCGTCCGTCCGTCCACAATTCCTTTAAATGACATCTCCTCATAAACCACTGAACAGATTTGACCAGACTTGGCAGAAATGATCTTTGGGTGGTCCTCTCTCAAAGTTGCTCAAAGAATTTCATTCCTTGCAGAACTCTGGTTGTCATGGCAACAAAAAGGAGAAAATAAGAAAAAAAAAATTTAAAATCTTCTTGTCTGAAGCTAGAAGGCCAGGTATTGATATTTGTTATGAAGCTTCATCCAATGGACCTCTATCAAGATTGTTCAAATATTTGCCCCGGGGCAAAAAATCCCCCCCCCTCCGCGCCGGGGGGGGGGGGGGGCACTGGTTTTACAAAGTCCAACCCCAGGGGGGGGCACTGGTTTTACAAAGGCCTATATGGGGAAAACCTATACAAAGCGTCTGAAACCAGAAGGCCCAGGTCTTTGATATTTGGTATGAAGCTTCATCTAATGGACCTCTACTACGATTGTTCAAATTATAGCCCTAGGGCCACTTATATAAGGAAAATCTTCTCTGGAACCACTAAGCCCAGGTCTTTGATATTTGGTATGAAGCTTCATCTAGGGGACCTCTACGAAGATTGTTCAAATTAAAGCCGTGGGGCCAAGAATGGCCCCGCCGTGGGGCCCATAGCTTTTACACATAAGGGCTTGCATAGGGAATTCCTTTAAAAATCTTCATTTGATACAGCTGGGCCCAGGTCTTTGTTATTTGGTATGATGCCTTATCTACTGGACCTCTACCAAGATTGTTCAAATTATAGCCCTGTGGCCAAAAATGGGCGGGGGCCCCGCCCTGGGGCAAAACAATTTTACATGGGCTTGTATAGGGAAATCCTTAAAAACTTCTTCTCTGAAACCGTAGGGCCCAGGTCTTTGATATTTGGCATGAACCTTCATCTACTGGATCTCTACCAAGATTGTTCAAATTATAGTCCTGGGGTCAAAAATGGCCCTGCCCCGGGGCCCTCTGGTTTTACATACACTTATATAGGGAACTCCTTTAAAAATCTTCTCTGAAACCACTAGGCCCAGGTCTTTCATATACAGTATGAAGCTTCATCTAGGGGATCTCTACCAAGATTGTTCAAATTATAGTCCTGAGGCAAAAAATGGCCACACCCAGAGACCCACCTAATTTACATAGACTTACATAGGGAAAATCCTTTAAAAATCTTCATTTCTGAAACTGCTGGGCCCGGGTCTTTGATATTTGCTATGAAGCTTCATCTAGTGGACCTCTGCCAAGATTGTTTAAATTATAGCCCTGGGGACAAGAATGGCCACGCCCTTGGAACCCCCGTTTTTAGCTCACCTGAGCTGAAGGCTCCGGGGAACTATTGTGATCGCACACCGTCCGTTGGTTTCTGTCCATCCATCCATCCGTCCACAATTCCTTGTAACGACACTGAACAAGTTTTGATCAGACTTGACGGAAATGATCTTTGGATGGTCTTCTCTCAAAGTTGTTCAAAGAATTTCATTCCAAGCAGAACTCGAGCAAATCAGAAAGAAAAAACTTTAAAAATCTTCTTGTCTGAAACCAGAAGGCCAGGTCATTGAAAATTGGTATGAAGCTTCATCTAGTGGACCTCTACCAAGATTGTTCAAATCGTAGCCCTGGGGCCAAAAATGTACCAGTGCCAGGGCCCACTGGTTTATCGTAGGCTTATATAGGGAAAACCTTTAAATATCTTCTTGTCTGAAACCGGAAGGCCCAGGTCTTTGATATTTGGTATGAAGTTTCATATTGTGATTGTTCAAATTGTAGCCCTGGGGCCAAAAATGCCCCCGCTACAGGGCCTAATAAGCCTAAGACAATGATACCAGATGACCCAGGTCTTTGATATGTGGTATGAAGCTTCACCTTGTGAACCTCTACTAAGATCGTTCAAGTTATAGCCCTGGGGCCAAATTTCCCCCCGCGCCGGGGTCTAACGAGATATTTCAAATAATAGAGCTGTGCCAAAAATTGCCCCACCCTGGGACCCACATGTACATATCTTAGCTCAGATGAGCGAATTAGGACCATCATGGTCCTCTTGTACATAGACTTATATATAGGGAAACCTTTTAAGATCTCCTTGTCTGAAACCAGGTGTTTAATATTTGGTTTGAGGTTGCATCTAGTGGACTTCTACTAAGGTTGTTCAAATTATAGTCCTGGGGCCATAATGCCCCCGTGCCAGGGCCCACTGGTTTTACACAGATTTCTATAGGGAAAGCCTTTAAAAATCTTCTCGGTTGAAACCAGAAGGCCCAGGTCTTTGATATTTGGTATTAGCTTCATCAAGTGGACCTTTACTACGATTGTTCAAATTATAGCCCTTGGGTCAAAAATGGCCCAGACCCGGGGGCCACCGGTTTTACATGGATTATGGAAAACCTTAAAAAATCGTCTTGTCTGAAACCAGATTGCCCAGGTCTTTGATATTTGATGTGAAGCTTCATCTAGTGGACCTCTACTAAGATCGTTCGTATTACAGCCCTAGGGCCAAAGTTGGCCCCGCGCCACGGCCCACTGATTTTACATATTCTTATATAACGAACCCTTTAAAACTCGCCTGATCTGAAACTAGAAAGCTCAAGTCTTTGATGCTTAGTATGAAGCTTCATCTAATTGATCTCAAACAAGATTGTTAAAATGTTAGCCCTGAGGGTAAAAAATGGCCCCGCCCCGGGGCCCAACGTTATTTTTTATGTCCCGCCATTGTTGTTGTTATGTAAAAATTCTGCCCGTCTCGGCACACCTCCTCTCGGAGAAAAGCAGCAAGTCTAAAATGGTCGCATCCACCACCACTCTTATTTTACACTTTATACAGTTGTCTATTTTCACTTTAAAACTCATGAAAGACCAATTTAAAAATGAAACCCGCTGATGTGTGGCACAGACTATCTCGACACCTGTATTTTTACTGTTCTTGTTCTGCGAAGTCTCGGCACCAATTATAGTAATATATCTCTCGCAGTCTCCGGCAATGGAATTCTATACTTTGTAATTGTTCGACTTCGGGATTGCCCATATCCATAATTAAAGCACTATAGTCTAGTATAAGCTGCAAGCAGCTATCAGGGTTATTAGTAAGCGGGTATCCCCCAGGTATTAGACTTCCTGCCTTGCCGTAGCCCTGAGGGCTCAATTCCTACTGGGCACACTGCAGCTGTGGTCTCTGTGCCCACTGGGAAGAGCTAAAGGAAGTGCCACCCGTTTGCCGTGGGTGGCGTCCTGTAAGCCGGAAGAAGGGATCCTTGAGGTTGAGGGCCCACCGTTATTTTTATGTCCCGCCATTGTTGTTGTTATGTAGAAATTATGCCCGTCTCGGCACACCTCTTCTCGGAGTAAAGCAGTAAGTCTAAAATGGCCGAATCCATCACCACTCTTATTGTACACTTTATTCAGTTCTCTATTTACACATTAAAACTCATAAAAGACCAATTTAAAAATGAAACCCGCTGATGTGTGGCACAGACTATCTCGACACCTGCTTTTTTTACTGTTCTTGTTCTGCGAAGTCTCGGCACCAATTATAGTAATATATCTCTCGCAGACTCCGGCAATGGAATTCTATATTTTGTAATTGTTCGACTTCGGGATTGTCCATATCCACAATTAAAGCACTATAGTCTAGTATAAGCTGCAAGCAGCTATCAGGGTTATTAGTAGGCGGGTATCCCCCAGGTATTAGACTTCCTGCCTTGCCGTGGCCCTGGGGGGGGGGCTCAATTCCTACTGGGCACAATGCAGATGTGGTCTCTGTGCCCACTGGGAAGAGCTATAGCAAGTGCCACCCGTTTGCAGTGGGTGGCGTCCTGTAAGCCGGAAGAAGGGATCCTGGAGGTTGAGGGTTACCTGAGGTGGCGGTGCTTCAGGTACCCAACTCGCCTCTTTGGCCTGGATTTTCGGTGTAGACGGTTGACCGTGCGGTCCGGCACGGTCAATCGGCTGGTCGCGCCAAGCCCTAGAGAAACCACTTGCTTTCTTTTCCATTATTTTTGTATCTTTCCTGTTACCACCGATATGCCCGTTTACCTTACCCTTTTCTGTCTTTTTTAATGACAGATTCAATCTTTCATTTCTAGCTATCCTGCTTGTTGTAAAGTTGTTCCGGCTTTCTTACGACTTTCTTCCGGCTTTGACTGCCAAAGAAATATGAGTCCGCACAAAATGTAGTCTGGTTTGGCGCAGTTATCAAAATTGTACATCCCATAACCGCAATACAAACTTTTGAAGCAGACGAATTGACGATTTTATCTTAACTTTCAGAGAATAGATTCAGCATTTCTTATGAATCAGCTGCATCATGCGAGACTGTATATCCAGATCAATGCGGCGTCTGCTCAGACGTCTGCTCAGGCTTTACACTGTTTTCTAACAGTACTGTCAATATTTAATCCTTCAAGACCAGCCGTTAAGCTTCAGACCAGAATATTAATGGGTTTTCCGACATTCGAAGTCAAGTCTAGGTCAGTTACAACTAGGTGTATATGAGACTTAGTTGTAGGTGTATATCAGACTTTGCGAGAAAGGCTGTCCCTTTCAACCCTGGAATATGGTACTGATACCCATCACGTGAACAAGTCCGTGAAATAAAGACCCCTCTAAACCACACTTTATACAGAGAAAACTGAGGTTTAAGGGGGTAAACATTATTTTCCTTATTTCTGCTCCAAGACATAGGTTGTGGGTACTCGTTAGAACCGCCTCGATGAACCGCCTCGATGAGGCGGTTCTAACAAGTACCTAAATATGTTCTATAAAAGGGTTATCATTTGGAAGCAAGGAATACACCACAGAAGTGAAAAATATGGAGTGTACATGTTTTCTGGGCCAGACTAGCTAGTTTCGGCAAATTAGGCCTCATCAGTGACCCTCAGATATCTTCAAAATTCCACAATGGAATCAATGCTCCCAAAGGACAAGAAAATATAATCTACACGACCTATGCTTGGAGTATAAATAAGAAAAATATCACAAATTTTCACCAGAAAAATTGCTTTTTTTTTAGGTTTGAAAAATGCACTATATCGCACGGATGTGTTATCGTAATGTATGCAAACAGTGTAGGTCCTGTGATATAATTCTGGGTGCCATATTTAGCAGAATGGATGAGCCCAACTTCAGTGATGGAAGAGTACACTCCAGAAACTCAAGGCAGTGAATAAATCAAAGCACTGACAACACTCATGCCGATTGTCTCTAAATGCAGGCTGGTCATGAACGCGGACTTGGACTGATCCGTTTAAACTTAAGTTGTAAGTAACTGATGCAAAAATGTAGAACAAGATCAGCACCGTGTTCTGTGGCGTTTGATCTTAGTCTACATTGTTTGCCAGATCGAACATTTGATTCAAGTGCAGATTTTACAGATAACACTTTATGTACCCAAGACTGACAAACGACCCGGCTATGTTTGGTTTGATTGTCACAAGTTTGCATTCGACCCGAAGTTACTAATAAGAAAAGCGATTTAGAGCTAACGTCTACGTGACTATCACTGACTTCTCAGAATAACCTTTTTCCTGCAGAAAATAGCCGCAGTGAGATCAGGGTATTCCATAAGACTGAAGAGGGTCATCCTGGAATCATAGTGTGAGCTTGTCAAACAGTGTAGACCAAGTTCGGACGCTGCAGGACGCGCTTCGTATCAAAATCTTCACTATTTGTTTGGAATTTCAGAGTTCAATTAATTTGTTTGATTTGAGGTTTAACGTCCCCGTCAACACTATTTGGGTCATTTTGGAGACGTTGCTTCCAATTTTGTGGGACTTTTACCCGACATTGAGATGAAATGACATCTCAATCCCTGCCGCCCAATGAAACCAAATCTCAGCCCAGGACTTTTACCCCAACCTACATCCCGCCAACACTTTCGGTGCTTTGATTCTGAAACCAAACGATTGCATGATTACAACACGCTTAGGCACCATTCCCTTAAGCTAAAAAAAAGGTTAAATCTATCAACCGTGACGTATGGTTACCAGTCTGGCCACGACCCTTTGTTTTGTTTGATTTGAGGTTTAACGTCCCCGTCAACACTGTATAGGTCATTTTGGAGACGTTGCTTCCAATTTTGTGGGACTTTTACCCGACACTTAGATGAAATGACATCTCAAGCCCTGCCGCCCAATGAAACCAATAGGGTTTATATACATGGACGGCCCGACTCGCACTGCTTTTGCCTGGGCAGGCTTAGATCCTCTATGCAGATTACAAGTACTCGTGTGCGGATCGGTTTCAGCTCTGCGTGGAAGCATCATGTACCCCATATATTCCTTTAAGCCCCGATGTGCGGGGGGCAACGATCCTGTGTACCACCTTCACAACAGCACTGATAGAAACCACATGTTATGTGATGTAAGGTCGTGCCTAGAGAAGAAGAAATTGTATTTTGTTCTCAAAAAGCATCAAGTGAGAGCGTATTGCAACATTTTTCATTAAACCCTGGACAGTGTTAGAGTAAGTGAGTGTTTGAGTTTTACGTCCCACCAACAGCTAAGGTCATACGGAGACGATACCTCGGTTTAAAGACTCATCCGAAAGTCTGGAGAAGTCCGGGATCGATCCCGCGATACCTGGTTTACAAGGCGAGTAGCCTAACCACTACACCACGGAGGCTTCTAATGGACAGTTAGAAGCTGGTCGGAAGCGGATGGCGTTGACTCTGATTTTGGGTGCCACATGTGTGTGACCTATTTGTCTGTTGAAGCGACATCTTACTATCAACAGAAGACGCTAGTGGACGCCGAAGTAGCTGAAGACCGACGTCAGTACGTCAAGATCGATTCGTCCGACAGACGCATATGCGAAGCAGATTTCCGCTGGCATCTGCTACACTGTACCTGTAGATAAACAAAGGGTTTCAACTACCGACTTATAAGCACTGACTGTTCGGCGCCCTTATGCGATGCACTTTTGAGAGCTAGACGTCCCTGTCGTGACCAAAATTAAGACGTCGACACAGTACGGAACACTTACGCTGGTGCATGAATTACGTACATGTATATTGGCGTCTAAGCGACCCGCGTGATATGCGTTTCAGTGACACATCGCACTTCAGCGTGAATCACGCCGATTTTCGTTTCGGGATGTTTCGAAATATAGGTGTAAGGTATGCCGAGGCGACGCGTGCGTAATAGTAGAGCATGAAATATCGGATAGAATAAGCGAAATGGTATGTCGAGCTATTACATGTAGCTAGCGACATTAAGAACATGCAAGATCATGGCTGAGACGTTAACTGAACAACGAGACGTTACATCAAGTTTGTCGGCCTCACGTGGCACCATTTATTTGTTTACGCTCAGCATCCGGGATATCTAATCCAGCAGGATTACGCGCGGGTTTATAGTTCTGTTCTTACTCAAAATGTCTTCAAACCAATGGAATTCATGTACTGGACTGACCAGCCTTTCTCCTCCGATCTCTTTCCCATACAGTATCTTTTGTGGGGAGGTATCCACAACCGACCAGACAAAAATGTTACTTATTGACATTAGCGTTGTCAAAACTTGAATTTTAATGTTTGGTTTTGAAAACGTAAATAGTTTCTTTCCAAAATTTGAAACATCGAACGGCATTTAATAATACCACCGGTGTATAGACATCTGCAAACATATCATACAATGGAATTTGCAGAACTACTTTTCTAAATTTTAAGATCTTTTTAGAAAGGTTGTCTGAATAAATTTTAATATCTTTTCAGAAAGGTTGTCTGTAAGTTTTCAGTGTTTTGATTTTCTCATTGCTGTGCCTTTGGCGCTTTGATTATCTCTAGAAGGCGGTGACCAAACGGACCAATAGTGTAGGCATTTTGTTTATGCGAGTATATCTCACGTGTATCTCTAAAACCTGCGAGTTGGATAACCACTCCATTATGGTGTTCCTTTGTAGGGCTCCAAGGAGCGCGGAGAGTACTTGGGACGAAACTCTGATATATTCCTCGTGAGGAATGAAAAAAAAAATATCCGCAACGCACCTAAACGGAAAAAAGACGAGGATTCATCCGAATCGGATAAGCCCAGTCAGCAGTCCAGTGAACAGTCTAGTCAGCAGTCTGCTGAACCAAATTTTGACAATGTTCCGCGTTTCTTAGTTATCACGTCACTTGAAGATTCAAGAACCGTATCCCCCAGGTATTAGACTTCCTGCCTTGCCGTGGCCCTTGGGGGGGGGGGGGGCTCAATTCCCACTGGGCACATTGCCACTGTGGTCTCTGTGCCCACTGAGAAGAGAAAGGAAGTACCACCCGTTTGCCGTGGGTGGCGTCCTGTAAGCCGGAAGAAGGGATCCTGGAGGTTGAGGGTTACCTGAGGTAGCGATGCTTCAGGTGCCCAACATGCCTCTTTGGCCTGGCTTTTCGGTGTAGACGGGTGGCCGTGCTGTCCGGCACTGTCAATCGGCTGGTCACGCCGAGCCCTAGAGATACCGCTTTGCTTTCTCTTCAACTCTTTTTGTATCTTTCCTGATACCAACCATATGCCCATTTACCTTACCCTTTTCTGTCTTTTTATCTCTAGAAGGCGGTGGCAAAACGGATCAATCGTGTTGGGATTTTGTTTATACGAGTATATCTCACGTGTATCTCTAACACCTGCGAGTTGGATAACCACTCCATTATGGTGTTCCCTTGTAGGGCTCCACGGAGGGCGGAGAGCACTTGGGACGAAACTAGAATTTTTTCCTTATGCCGAATGGAAAAAAAAACATAACCGCAACCACGCACCTAACCGCAACCCACCTAAACGTAAAAATGATGATGATGATTTCGTGTTTAACGACGCGTCAACCCTCTTTGTGGGTCATAAGCGTCAAACGGTTAATGGTTAAACGGCATAAATAATTATGATGATATTAAAAGTAAAAAGTCAGAATGATAATGTATAAAAATCTGAAACAGTTAAATCTTATGAAAAAGTCCAATTTCTTTTAAGAATAAAATAATATTATCAACAGGTACATCTCGAAACAGTTGTTGCAAAGTGTCAGCTTTGAAATATAAAATACGTGAGGGTGAAAAGTCAACACAGTCAATTAAGATATGTTTCACAGTGAATGGCTGATCACAACCTACACAAGAAGGCTGATCATCACCATTAAAAATATAAGAATGAGTAACTCTAGTATGGCCGATGCGCAGTCGTGTTAATACTACGTCCTCTTTTCTGGAAAACTGTGGAGGAGAGCATTTTGTACTAACGACAGGTTTAATGGCATGGAGTTTGTTATTTATTGCACGGTCCCATTCGCCTTGCCATTCCGACAAGATGTATCTGTTGATAAATGGTTTAAAATTGTTAAAAGGAATTTTAAAAACAGATGGATCAAGATTGAGCGATTCCTTTGCTTTCTTGTCAGCATATTCATTGCCGACAATGCCAATATGGCTCGGAAGCCAACAAAACAAGATTTGTTGTGTTTTAGAAATTTCATGATGTTTTTCGATCAATTTTTGAATTTGAGGATTTTTAGATGATGAATGGTCTAAAGCCTTAAGCACAGAAAGTGAATCCGAAAATATAATTGCTTTTTGAATTGTTGAAGAACTGATAAAATCTAAAGCTAGGTCTATTGCTTTGGCTTCAGCTGTAAAAATAGATGAACCATCTGGAAGGCGCATGGTTTTGTGCGTATCTTTAGAAACATACGCACAGCCAACTTTATCTCCTTCTTTGGAACCATCAGTATAGACTTGCTGGTAATCATTGTAACGTGACTGCAGTACCTGAAAGTTTTGTTTGAGAAGTATTGGATTTGATTCGGATTTTTTTCCATCATGTAAGTCGAACAGAATAGAAGGTTGTTTAATACACCAAGATGGAACTTCGGCGGTTTCATGTTTTTGAATATTTTTAAGGTCGATACCTGAATTTTCCAGCAGTGGTAAAATACGTAATCCAAAAGGTTTGATTGCTGTGGGTTTTGTTTCATACTTATCTACAAATTGAGGTCGAAATGAAATTTTGGATGCCGGGTTAGATGGATTTGCAGCAAGTCTGATAGCATACTGAAGAGAAAGTTTCTCTCTGCGCGAGGTTAAAGATGGTTCACCTGCTTCTACATAAAGGCTTAATACGGGAGAAGTACGGAAGGCTCCCATGGCCAGACGAAGGCCTTGGTGATGGATAGTATCCAAGGATTTTAAATAGGACTTTCTGGCAGAACCATAAACAACAGACCCATAATCTAATTTAGATCTTATTAAAGACCGGTAAAGATGTAATAAAGTATACCGATCTGCTCCCCAACTTGTATGAGCTAAAACTTTCAAAAGATTCAAAGCTTTTAAGCATTTCGCTTTAAGATATTTAATATGTGGAATAAAAGATAACTTTTGATCAAATATGACCCCAAGAAATTTGGCTTCTTCAACAACAGGAATTTGTGATCCGTATAAAAACAGGGAAGGATGTTCGTGTTTCTTCCGTAGTTTACAAAAATGAACACACTGCGTTTTCGACTTGGAGAACTTGAAACCATTTTTATCAGTCCATTCTTCTATTCTTTTTAAATTTTGTTGTAACTTTCGTTCAATTGTTTTCATATTTTTTGAACGGTAACATATACAAAAATCATCAACATACAATGAACAATCAGTTTTGTCGTCCAAACATTGTACAATATTGTTTATTTTGATGTTAAATAGCGTAGTTGAAAGAATACTACCCTGTGGGACACCCTGTTCTTGATCATAGAAATCTGACAGGGTAGACCCCACACGCACCTGAAACATGCGCTCCCCTAAAAAGCTTTCAATAAAACTGGGAAGTTTTCCTCTTAAGCCAATGTTATGTAGATCTTTCAATATTCCATAACGCCATGTTGTATCATATGCTTTCTCCAAGTCGAAAAAGACAGCCACTACGTGTTCTTTGTTAATAAAAGCATCTCGTATAAATGTTTCTAGTCTTATTAAATTGTCATTGGTACTACGTTCCGAACGAAAGCCCGATTGATATTCTGAAATGAGGTTGTTGGACTCTAAGTACCAGACTAATCTCTTGTTTATCATTCTCTCCAATGTTTTACACAAACAACTTGTCAAAGCTATCGGACGATAATTTGTAGGTTCTGCATGATCTTTCCCTGGTTTCGGAATTGGTACAACTGTAGCTACACGCCAACTCTCAGGACAGACCCCCGTTTCCCAAATATTATTAAAGATATCTAAAAGTGTTGTAAGAGAACTTTTTGGCAGATGCTTAAGCATCTGATGAATTTCATCGGGGCCGGTTGCCGTATCATGTGATTTTTCAATGGCTTCAACGAGTTCGGATAAGTTAAATTGTGTGTTGTATTCTTCGTGATTAAGGGATTTGAAGTTAAGTTTTCTTTTCTCCTGGTCCTTTTTGAAATTTCTAAAAGTGTCAGAATAATTACGCGATGATGAATTTCTCAAAAATGTGTGACCAAGAGTATCTGAAATATCTTTTTTTGTTGAAGCTATTGTGTCAAATTCAGTATTTAAATGTGTAAAACTAGAAGACTTTGTTTTTCCTGAAATTTTTCGTACCATATCCCAAACCTTTTTAATGGGGGTTTTATAGTTCAATTTGGAGACATATTCTCTCCATGACTTTCGTTTGGAAGCTCGGATTGTTCGCCGAGCTTTAGCTCTAAAAACTTTTACGTCGTTGAGCTTTTCTGAAGTGGGATTTTTGCAGAACTTATTTAGAGCCTGTTTACGCTTTTTAATAGCTTCTTTACAGTCATTATTAAACCAAGGCTTGCTTTTCTTAGTATTTGTGGAGGTCTTTGGAATGCATTGTTCTGATATGTTAATAAGTGTATCTGTGAAATCAGAAACAATGTCAGATGATTCATTTAAGTGATCAACTGATAACTCTTCTTCACATAAATTATGGAATAATTCCCAGTCGGCTTTATTCATTTTCCATTTCTGGTTACAGTCTTCATCTGGTTCGTTTACGCTCTCTATTATAACAGGAAAGTGATCACTTCCGCACTGATCATCATGAACAGACCAGTCATAGTCCAAGAAGAGAGATGGGTGACACAAAGAGAGATCTAAAGAAGACAAATGACCTGTCGCAGGGTGAAGGTAAGTATAAGATTTATCATTCATCGAGCAAAGATCGTTCTTTGCAATAAAATCTTCGACAAGTGCTCCTCTGTTATTGACATCTTTACAGCCCCATTGAATATTGTGACCATTGAAGTCGCCAACTAAAAGATATGGCGATGGAAGTTGACTCAGCAATGAGTCAAGATGTTCGGGCTTTATGAGTTAGGAGGCCTTCATGCGGACTGAACAAATTATTTGTCCAAATCGCGACGGAAGTAAGGGCGAGGATTGTGGCCACGTAAAATCGATTTAAGCCCCCCAGTGGAAATCTTCCACTGACCGTTCCAAGGCGGCTCTTCTGTGGCGATTTGTTTATGTTGTTGTTTGTTGCTTAGTGTGTGTATCACTTGTGTCTTTTAATTTTGGATGACCATATGGCCATTTTGTGGGAAAGTAACTGTCCTTATGGCCTTCCTTTGTTTAGGTTTCCATTATGGTCTGGTCGCTTAATGTTTGTATTTCTTTCCCTTTGGTGTCTTTTATGGGTGGAGTAAGTTAATTGTATCAATTCCTGATCTTTGTTTTACTTCTACTTTAAAGAAAATGAGGGTGGGATATATAGAGAGCAAACTGTAGTTTCTTTATCCAGAGAAACCGATACTGCTACAGCTTGAAGGTCGGTTTTTAATTTGATCTCTCTTTGTGGTAAACATGATTTAACAAAAATTGAGCTGCCACCAGATGGTTTGTTACCATTAGAATAGATATAGTTGTATGTATTGAAACCCCTGACATCTATGTTGTCATCAGTTTTTAAAAAAGTTTCTTGCAAACAAAACACCGATGGGGTTAGTAGCGAAATAAGTAATAAGAGTTCATAATAATTTGATTTAAGACCTCGACAATTCCATTGTATTATTTTGTGTTTTAAATCCATTTTAAGGAGAGATATTTAAAGACTAGAAACTATTATGGAGGTGCAATTGGTGATATAGATCTGCTACCACCAGCTCGTGGTGTGGCAGACCTCGATCTGTTATTGCCACTTGGTGATGATGGAGTTTCAGTCAACTCCATATCACTGTCACTCAAAGATCCGAATCTGTTCTGAAATTTTATATTGTCTCTTTCCATTTTACGTTGTCTGTCTGTTTGTCTTTGAGACAATTGATGTTTTTTTATCGGATCTTGCGACCCCTTATTAGTTCGACCTGGGTCGGGTTTCTCTTTTACATTCGGCGCTGGCTTCGGTACGGTCGCTGTCGACCGATCCGAAGCAACCTGGATTGCGCCTTTTGATAAATTGGTTGAACTTTGTGGTGCTGGAGTGGATTTACTCCATGCACCAGACTTTTTCAGTTCAGCAATGTATGATTCAGCAGTCTGTGTTGCGGAGCTGGTACATTTTACACCAGCACCCTTTGTGATGCTGGCGAAACTGGTGGTTGGTGTTATGTATCGCTCTTCGACAATCTTCCGCGCTTCTGGGAATGTTATCCCCCTTTGGTATTTGACGGTAAGTATTTCTTTTTCTTTTTTCCACGCCGGACAGTCTCGGGAGAAAACAGCATGTTTGCCATCACAATTTACGCATTTGGGTTCATTTTTGCAGTTGAGGTGATTATCAACATGCTTTTCTTCACCACAATTAGGACAGAGTTTTTTTCTCTGACATCTGCTTTCGTGATGGCCAAAAGTCTGACAAGAGTAACATCTAAGAGGGTTTGGGATGTATACCTCTACGTTAATGGAAAGATATGCTACTTTGATTTTCTTGGGTAGAATTGGTGTATTAAAAGTCAACACATAAGTTGCTGTTGGTTTTAGTACACCATTTCTACGAACTTGAATGTTACGAACACCAACAACTCCCTGATCCTTAAGGTTATCGACTATCTCTTCATCTGAGCAAGGACGCAGTTCTGGACTGCGAATCACTCCCTTAGATGAATTGAGCGTGTTATGTAAAGCGACTTTAACTTTTAGATCAAAGAGTTTGTTGGTGTTTAGCAGGCTTACCACTTGCTGTTTTTTCTCGACTTCCAAGAGAAGATCACCCGATTTGAGTTGTTTTATACTCTTAGGGTGTCCGGCAATGGAGAGAATACTTTTCTCGATGACGAAGGGGGAAAGGCTAGATACAGTTCGTGTATCGTCAAGTGACGTAACGACCAAGAAACGCGGAACATTGTCAAAATTTGGTTCAGCAGACTGCTGACTAGATTGTTGACTTGACTGCTGACTGGATTGTTGACTGTGTTCATCCGATTCGGATGAATCTTCTTGTTTTTTACGTTTAGGTGCGTTGTGGTTAGGTGATTTGCGGTTAGGTGATTTGCGGTTATGTTTTTTTCCAGGAGCCATAAGAAAAAAATTCTAGTTTCGTCCCAAGTGCTCTCCGCCCTCCGTGGAGCCCTACAAGGGAACACCATACTGGAGTGGTTATCCAACTCGCAGATGTTAGAGATACACGTGAGATATACTCGTATAAACAAAATGCCTACACGATTGATCCGTTAAGCCACCGCCTTCTAGAGATAAAAAGACAGAAAAGGGTAAGGTAAATGGGCATATGGTTGGTATCAGGAAAGATACAAAAAGAGTTGAAGAGAAAGCAAAGCGGTATCTCTAGGGCTCGGCGTGACCAGCCGATTGACCGTGCCGGACCGCACAGCCACCCGTCTACACCGAAAAGCCAGGCCAAAGAGGCGTGTTGGGCACCTGAAGCACCGCCACCTCAGGTAACCCTCAACCTCCAGGATCCCTTCTTCCGGTTTACAGGACGCCACCCACGGCAAACGGGTGGTACTTCCTTTAGCTCTTCCCAGTGGGCACATTGACCACAGCAGCAACGTGCCCAGTGGGAATTGAGCCCCCAGGGCCACGGCAAGGCAGGAAGTCTAATACCTGGGGGTCTAAACGTAAAAAAGATGAGGATTCATCCGAATCGGATGAACACAGTCTAAACTCCAGTCAGCAGTCAAGTCAGTCAGCAGTCAAGTTCAGCAGTCTGCTGAACCAAACTTTGACAATGTTCCGCGTTTCTTGGTCGTCACGTCTCTTGACGATACACGAACTGTATCTAGCCTTTCCCCCTTTGTCATCGAGAAAAGTATACTCTCCATTGCCGGACACCCTAAGAGTATAAAACAACTCAAATCGGGTGATCTTCTCTTGGAAGTCGAGAGAAAACAGCAAGTGGTAAGCCTGCTTAACACCAACAAACTCTTTGATCTCAAAGTTAAAGTCTCGTTACATAACACGCTCAATTCATCTAAGGGAGTGATTCGCAGCCCGGAACTGCGTCCTTGTTCAGATGAAGAGATAGTCATAAACTTGAAAGATCAGGAAGTTGTTGGTGTTCGTAACATTTAAGTCCGTAGAAGTGGTGTACTAAAACCAACAGCAACGTATGTGTTGACTTTTAATACACCAATTCTACCCAAGAAAATCAAAGTAGCATATCTTTCCATTTACGTAGAGGTATACATCCCAAACCCTCTTAGATGTTACTCTTGTCAGGCTTTTGGCCATCACGAAAGAAGATGTCAGAGAAAAAAACTCTGTCCTAATTGTGGTGAAGAAAAGCATGTTGATAATCACCTCAACTGCAAAAATGAACCCAAATGCGTTAATTGTGATGGCAAACATGCTGTTTTCTCCCGAGACTGTCCGGCGTGGACAAAAGAAAAAGAAATACTCACCGTCAAATACCAAAGGGGGATAACATTCCCAGAAGCGCGGAAAATTGTCGAAGAGCGATACATAACACCATCCACCAGTTTCGCCAGCATCACAAAAGGTGCTGGTGTAAAATGTACCAGCTCCGCAACACGGACTGCTGAATCATACATAGCTGAACTGAAAAAATCTGGTGCATGGAGTAAACCCACTCCAGCACCCCAAAGTTCACCCAATTTATCAAATGGCGCAATCCAGGTTGCTTCGGATCGGTCGACAGCGACCGTACCGAAGCCAGCGCCGCACGTAAAAGAGAAACTCGACTCAGGTCGAACTAATAAGGGATCGGAAGATCCGATCAAAAACATCAATTGTCTCAAAAACAGACAGACAACGTAAAATGGAAAGAGACATTATTAAATTTCAGAACAGATTCGGATCTTTGAGTGATAGTGATATGGAGTTCGCTGAAACTCCATCATCACCAAGTGGCAATGACAGATCGAGGTCAGCAACACCACGAGCTGGTGGTAGCAGATCTATATCACAAATTGCAGCTCCAAAATAGTTTCTAGTCGTAATCTCTTCATAAAATGGATTTTAACACAAAACCAGTGCTTCAGCTGAAGTGCACGACCCACCGGATGCTTTCAGCTTTATGCGTGTTACCATATATGGGTATGGCGGCCATTTTGGTCATGTGACCTGGACCTAAAACGGTTCCCCTAATAAATGTGCCTTATCGTAAGGAGCAAAAATATATCTTATACTTCAGTACTGTATTCTGAATCGTTTGCAGGATAAAATGCATTCTCACTTTTCCAATACAAAAGCATATGTGTCGAAGTTTGACCTAGGCACAAAGAAGGTCAAGGTCAACCCAGGGTCACCATTTTAGCAATTTATGATGGGCCTACGTCCCAGATGCTATTTATCAAGTTTCGTGGAAATCTGCCCAGTGGTTCTGAAGAAGACTATTTTTGAAGGTTTTTTTTACCATATATGGCTTGCCGGCCATTTTGGTCATGTGACCTGGACCCATGAGCAAATTTTGGTTTCCCCCATCCCATAGAGGCTCCATATGGAATTTGACTTCAATCGGCCAAACGGTTTCCGAGAAGAAGCAGTTCGAAAATTTTCACATTTTTCGCCATGGCGAGGCTATACTAAATGGAATGTAATATTTCGCAAGTCCATTGGTTAGATCTCATTGATATCTATCAGTATGCCAACAATTGTTTAAATATTCCATGCCGTTAAGTCACTATCACCAATTTTCACAAACGGGTTACGGATGGACAGACAGACAGACCATATTTGGCTTGGCGGCCGTTTTGGTCATGTGACGTGGACCCCATGAGCAAATTTTGCTTTCCCCCATCCCATAGAGGCTCCTTATGAAATTTGACTTCAATCGGCCCAACAGTTTCCGAGGAGAAGCAGTTCGAAAATGTTAACATTTTTCACCTCGGCGAGGCTATACTAAATGAAATGTAATATTTTGCAAATTCATTGGTTAGATCTCATTGATATCTATCAGTATGCCAAAAAATTGTTTAAATATTCCAAGGGGTTAAGTCACTATCACCAATTTTCTCAAACGGGTTACGGACGGACAGACACGGTGATTTTAGGGCACTCTTAGAAAATCAACCGACTTCAGTCGGTCGCTTTTTCTGCGGGTCGTGCAATAATACAATGGAATTGTCGAGGTCTTAAATCAAATTATAACGAACTCTTACTACTGATTTCGTTATTAAACCCATCGGTTTTTTGTTTGCAAGAAACTTTTTTAAAAACTGATGACAACATAGATGTCAGGGGTTTCAATACATATAACTATATCTATTCTGATGGCAACAGACCATCTGGTGGCAGTTCATTTTCGTTAAATCATGTTTACCACAAAGAGAGATCAAATTAAAAACAGACCTACAAGCTGTAGCAGTATCGGTTTCTTTGGATAAAGAAACTACAATTTGCTCTCTATATATCCCACCCTCATTTTCTTTAAAGCCCGAACATCTTGACTCATTGCTGAGTCAACTTCCATCGCCATATCTTTTAGTTGGCGACTTCAATGGTCACAATATTCTTTGGGGCTGTAAAGATATCAATAAGAGAGGAGCACTTGTCGAAGATTTTATTGCAAAGAGCGATCTTTGCTTGATGAATGATAAATCTTATACTTACCTTCACCCTGCGACAGGTCATTTGTCTTCTTTAAATATCTCTTTGTGTCACCCATTTTTTCTTCTTGGACTATGACTGGTCTGTTCATGATGATCAGTGCGGAAGTGATCACTGTCCTGTTATAATTGAGAGCGTAAACGAACCAGATGAGGACTATAACCAGAAATGGAAAATGAATAAAGCCGACTGGGAATTATTCCATAATTTATGTGAAGAAGAGTTATCAGTTGATCACTTAAATGAATCATCTGACATTGTTTCTGATTTTACAGATACACTTATTAATATATCAGAACAATGCATTCCAAAGACCTCCACAAATACTAAGAAAAGCAAACCTTGGTTTAATAATGACTGTATAGAAGCTATTCAAAAGCGAAAACAGGCTCTAAATAAGTTCTGCAGAAGTCCCACTTCAGAAAAGCTAAACGACGTTAAAGTATTTAGAGCTAAAGCTCGACGAACAATCCGAGCTTCTAAACGAAAGTCATGGAGAGAATATGTCTCCAAATTGAACTACAAAACCCCCATTAAAAAGGTTTGGGATATGGTACAAAAAAATTCAGGAAAAACAATGTCCCCTAGTTTTACAGATTTAAATACTGGTTTTGACACATAGTAGAAGTAAAACAAAGATCAGGAATCGATACAATTTACTTACTCCACCCACCAAAGACACCAAAGGGAAAGAAATACAAACATTAAGCGACCAGACCATAAAGGAAACCTAAACAAAGGAAGGCCATAAGGACAGTTACTTTCCCACAAAATGGCCATATGGCCATCCAAAATTAAAAGACACAAGTGATACACACAGTAAGTAACAAACAACAACATAAATAAATCGCCACAGAAGAACCGCCTTGGAACGGTCAGTGGAAAGATTTCCACTGGGAGGCTAAAATCGATTTTACGTGGCCACAATCCTCGCCCTTACTACCGTCGCGATTTAGACAAATAATTTGTTCAGTCCGCATGAAGGCCTCCTAACTCATCAGTGCAACATCTCCGTGAACACAAAAAATCAAAGAACCACAGAGGTGAGACAACGGTGAGGACTCGACAGCAAGAAACCACTGAAATGCTGGAGCGAAAGAAAACCAACAGTTAAGACTCCGATGGGCCCGACCAGAGACAGAGCATCAGGCACCAACCAACATTACCAAGAATTAGATCTCTCTAATTCTCAATAAGCCTTTTCGTTGGAGCCGTCATAGAATCTGAGGCCTGACCCACCGGCGTGCAATTAAAGAGGGGAGCAAAGTTGCCAACCGTGATTGGGTTAACTACCATGCATGCAGTCTGTCGTATAACATCCATGTTGTACCCAATCTTTTTATATCGAAGAATGATTTTACGAAATTGGGTGCTGAAGTCATTGCGGTTATATATTTTTCTGAATTTATATACTAAGTCACCATAAAATTCGTGTTCCGATAGACCTTGTTGCAGAAGAGATTTAAGTCCAATATTGAATTTTGAAATTAAATCAGAATGGCGTCTATAAAATTTTGAAAATGCTTTGCGTAGTTTATGGTACCGATAACCAAAAGCTTCAACTAAAAAGATATTTCAGATACTCTTGGTAGCACATTCTTGAGTAATTCATCAGCGCGAAATTATTCTTACACTTTTAGAAATTTCCAAAAGGACTAAGAGAAAAGAAATCTAAACTTCAAACCCCACAATCACGAAGAATACAACAAACCTTTTACCTTATCCGAACTAGTGGAAACCATTGAAAAATCACACGATACAGCAACCGGCCCCGATGAAATTCATTATCAGATGCTTAGCATCTGCCAAAACGTTTTCTTTCAACACTTTTAGATATCTTTAATAATATTTGGGAAACTGGGGTCTGTCCTGAGAGCTGGCGTGTTGCTACAGTTGTACCAATTCCAAAACCATGGAAAGATCATGCAGAACCTACGAATTATCGACCGATAGGTTTGACAAGGTGTTTGTGTAAAACATTGGAGAGAATGATAAACAAGAGATTAGTCTGGTACTTAAGAGTCCAACAACCTCATTTCAGAATACCAGTCAGGTTTTCGTTCGGAACGTAGTACCAACGACAATTTAATAAGACTAGAAACATTTATACGAAATGCTTTTATTAACAAAGAACACGTAGTAGCTGTCTTTTTCGACTTGGAGAAAGCATATGATACCACATGGCGTTATGCAATATTGAGAGATCTCCATAACCTTGGCTTAAGGGGAAAACTTCCCAGTTTTATTCAAAGTTTTTAGGTGAGCGTGTATTTCAAGTCCGCGTGGGATCTTCTCTGTCAGATCTCTATGCACAAGTGCAGGGTGTCCCTCAAGGTAATATTCTCTCAACTACGCTATTTAACATCGAAATTAATAATATTGTACAATGTTTGGACGACAAAACAGACTGTTCATTGTATGTTGATGATTTTTGTATATGTAACCGTTCAAAAAACATGAAAACAATTGAACGAAAGTTACAACAAAATTTAAAAAGAATAGAAGAATGGACTGATAAAAATGGTTTCAAGTTCTCCAAGACGAAAACGCAGTGTGTTCATTTTTGTAAACTACGGAAGAAACACGAACATCCTTCCCTGTTTTTATACGGATCACAAATTCCTGTCGTAGAAGAAGCCAAATTTCTTGGGGTCATATTTGATCAAAAGTTATCTTTTATTCCCCATATTAAATATCTTAAAGCGAAATGCTTAAAAGCTTTGAATCTTTTGAAAGTTTTAGCTCATACAAGTTGGGGAGCAGATCGGTATACTTTATTACATCTTTACCGGTCTTTAACAAGATCTAAATTTATGGGTCTGTTGTTTATGGTTCTGCCAGAAAGTCCTATTTAAAATCACAGGATACTATCCATCACCAAGGCCTTCGTCTGGCTATGGGAGCCTTCCGTACTTCTCCCATATTAAGCCTTTATGTAGAAGCAGGTGAACCATCTTTAAATTCGCGCAGAGAGAAACTTTCTCTTCAGTATGCTATTAGACTTGCTGCTAATCCATCTAACCCGGCATCCAAAATTTCATTTCCACCTCAATTTGTAGATAAGTATGAAACTAAACCCACAGCAATCAAATCTTTTGGATTACGTATTTTACCACTGCTAGAAAATTCAGGTATCGACCTTAAAAATATTCAAAAACATGAAACGGCCGAAGTTCCATCTTGGTGTATTAAAAAACCTTCTATTCTGTTTGACTTACATGATGGTAAAAATCCGAATCAAATCCAATTCTATTCAAACAAAACTTTCAGATACTGCAGGTACGTTATGATGATTACCAGCAAGTCTATACTGATGGTTCCAAAGAAGGAGAAAAAAGTTGGTTGTGCGTATGTTTCTCAAGATACGCACCAAACCTTGCGCCTTCCAGATGGCTCATCTATTTTTACAGCTGAAGCCAAAGCAATAGACCTAGCTTTAGATTTTATCAGTTCTTCAACAATTCAAAAAGCAATTATATTTTCTGTTTCACTTTTTGTGCTTTAAACCATTCATAATCTAAAAATCCTCAAATACAAAAACTGATCGAAAAACATCATGAAATTTCTAAAACGCACCAAATCTTGTTTTGTTGGCTTCCGATCCATATTGGCATTGTCGGCAATGAGTTTGCTGACAAGAAAGCAAAGGAATCGCTCAATCTTGATCCGTCTGTTTTTAAAATTCCTTTTAAAAATTTTAAACCATTTATCAACAGATACATCTTGTCGGAATGGCAAGGCGAATGGGACCGTGCAATAAATAACAAGCTCCATGCTATTAAGTAGAAGTAAAACAAAGATCAGGAATCGATACAATTAACTTACTCCACCCAACAAAGACACCACAGGGAAAGAAACACAAACATTAAGCGACCAGACCATAATGGAAACCTAAACAAAGGAAGGCCATAAGGACAGTTACTTTCCCACAAAATGGCCATATGGCCATCCAAAATAAAAAGACACAAGTGATACACACAGTAAGTAACAAACAACACCATAAATAAACCGCCACAGAAGAAACGCCTTGGAACGGTCAGTGGAAAGATTTCCACTGGGGGGGCTTAAATCGATTTTACCTGGCCACAATCCTCGACCTTACTTCCGTCGCGATTTAGACAAATAATTTGTTCAGTCCGCACGAAGGCCTCCTAACTAAACCTGTCGTTGGAACAAAATGCTCTCCTCAACAGTTTTCCAGGAAAGAGGATGTAGTATTAACACGACTGCGCTTTGGCCATACTAGAGTAACTCATTCTTATATTTTAAATGGTGATGAGCAGACTTCCTGTGTAGGCTGTGATCAACCATTCACTGTGAAACATATTTTAATTGAATGTGTAGACTTTTCACAGTCCCGTAACTTATACTTCAAAGCTGACACTTTGCAACAATTGTTTCAAGATGTACCTTTTGAAAATATTATTTTATTCTTAAAAGAAATTGGACATTTTCATAAGATTTAAATGTTTAAGATTTTTATACATATCAAACTAACTTTTTTACTTTTAATATCCTCATAATTCTTAATGCCGTTAACCATTAACCGTTTGACGCTTATGACCCATAAAGAGGGTTGACGCGTCGTTAAACACGAAATCAGCATCATCATCATTCTTATATTTTTAATGGCGATGACCAGCCTTCGTGTGCAGGTTGTGAACAGCCATTCACTGTGAAACATATCTTAATTGACTGTGTTGACTGTTCACCCTCACGTAACTTATATTTCAAAGCTGACACTTTGCAACAACTGTTTCAAGATGTAACTGTTGACAATATTATTTTATTCTTAAAAGAAACAGGACTTTTTCATAAGATCCAACTGTTCCAGATTTTTATACACTATCATTCTGACTTTTACTTTTAATATCCTCATAATTCTTGACACATTGACACATGCACACACATACAAATAATGCATGCACACACATACAGATGCACATATGTGCTGACACTGGCATGCTCATGCATGCATTCACACACACACACATACATGCATGCTTGCAATCCACACAACATACAGGCATACATTTAAATGCACAGTTATGCTAGCGTGCACAGATACATGCTTGCGTTGCATGTACATTGACACATGCACACACACAGATACACATATGCATGTACACATGCATGCTCAGATACATGCACGCATACATGCATGCCCACATATGAGCACATTCACACACACATATGCATGCATGCATGTACAAACACCAATGCACGCACACACACACACACACACGCACAATCTATGGCAAACACATAGGCATTGCAATCACAGACACTGTTTAAAGTTTTAAAGGTTCATATCTCAGTAGCCACTTCATGAATTAAGTTAATGCATGAACTGGTGTTAGATATTGGTCTACCTCAGTAGTCACAGACTTAGATTCCTGATCTTTGTTTTACTTCTACTTAGAGAAATTTTGTTTAAGTTTTCAGTTATAGTTTTCCTAAGTTTTATTGTAACACTATGGATACATGGATTTAGTTAGTGCTTCCACTGATGTGTGATACGGGTCTAAAGTTTGGCTGAGTACCCCCTCCAGTGACCTTGCAGCCAAGGTCATAGGCTTAGCAATTTTATGTTGATGTTTTTCTTTATTACTGTTAATATACTTTCACTATGCAGGAATGGATGTGTTTAATCAATACTGTCATTGATGTTAGATAACTGACTGAGGTGGTGGGGACGAAAGTTTCGTAAAAGCTTATATTTTCACTATGCTTGGGAGGAGTTTAATAATTGATGAATGGGACTACCACACATCTAGCATTGACTCCATCATCAGAAGAAGTCTTTAAAGGCTAACCTCCAAATACATGTCCATCCATGTATGGTATGAAATGGAATGTTTTTATGCCCCCTAATCATATGATGCCGGGGGCATATAGTTTTTCGGTTTTCTGTACTTGCGTACATATGTACGTCCGTCTGTACGTGTGTGTGTACGTACGTACGTACGTGATCCTGTAACCCCAGGTTTTTGTAACAGGTAGAGCCTGAACTTTTAGAACTCATATTTTCCTAACCATTTGATGGAACTGGTTCATCTTATATGGTATGATGATAGATATAAGTCCAACGTTTTATTAAGCAATACCCCCACCCATGCCGGCGACCTCAAGGTCAAGGTCACAGACTTAGAAATTTTCAATGTTAAAGACTCAGGTTATGGTTTTTGTAACAGGTAGACCTGAACGTTTTAGAGCTCATTTTTTCCAAACCATTTGGTTTGATTATAGATATAGGTCCAAAGTTTTATTCAGCGATACCGCCACCCATACCCATAACCTCAAGGTCAAGGTCATGGACTTAGAAATTTTCCATGTTAAAGACTCCAGTTAAGGTATTTGTACCTTGTAGAACCTGAACTTTTAAGATGGCTTTGGTTCATATGATGATAGATATAGGTACACTGTTTTATTTAGCAATACCCCCACCCATGCCTATGACCTCACGTTCAAGGTCACAGACTTAGACAATTTTAACGTTAAAGATGGTAAAGAGCTCAAATTTTCCAAGCCATATTTCTGATTTGGCTTATATATCCTATGATGATAGATACAGGTCCAAATGATTATTTGGCAATACCCCCACTCATGCCTATTGCTTCAAGGTCAAGGTCACGGACTTGGAAATTTTTTATTAGACATTTTAAGAGTTGATATTTTCCAAATCGTGTGATGGATTGAGTTTATATTTGGTATGATGTTAGATACCTGTCCATTTTATTCAGCGATACCCCCACTCATGCCGATGGCTTCAAGTTGAAGGTCACGGACTTGGAAATGTTTAATTAGATATTTATTAGAGTTTATATTTTCCAAATCGTATGATGAATTAAGTTTATATTTGGTATGATGATTGATACTGGTCCAATACCCCCACCCATGCACGTGCCCTAAAGGTCAAGGTCACAGACAAAGAACTTTTTATTTAAAGTTTATTAAGAGCTCATACTCACCAAACCATATAGATTTACTTCATATTTGGTATGATGATAGTTACAGGTCCAAAGTTGTATATACCACATCCCTGACCTCAAGGTCTAGGTCACAGACTTAGTCTTATTATGCTTTTAAAGTTTTAGGGCTCATATTTATAGATTGGCTTCATATTTGGAATGATGATAGATACAGGTCCCAAGTCTCATTCACCCATACCAACGACCCTGCCCATGACCTCAAGGTCAAGGTCACACACTTAGAAAATTTTGTTGCAACATGGAGTTTCGGGTGAAGCGGGGCCCTTGGCGGGGGCATCTGTGTCGTCTGGACACATTTCTAGTTTATGAATACTTCTACACTCAATAACTTCATTGTAACTTCCTCATAGTTAGACCTTATCTCTCCTAGACTCCTCCATACTCAACTCCAGAAGGGCTACAGTTCCGTATCGCCGAATCGGAACTCTTATATTCCAAGATTGATATTGTGGACCTTTTCTTAAAACTTTTGCAATAATGTGTTTTATTATATGCATTTTGATGAGATATCTGCAGATATTAGCAAAATAAATATGTTCTATAAAAGGGATATTCTTTGGAAGCAAGGAATACACCACGTAAGTGAAAAATATGGATTGGACATGTATTCTGGGCCAGACTAGCTAGTTTCGGCCAATAAGGCCTCATCAGTGACCCTCAGATATTTTCAAAAACCACAATGGAATCAATGATCCCAAAGGATAAGAAGTTAAATATGTTCTATAAAAGGGTTAGCCTTTGGAAGCAAGGAATACACCACAGAAGTAAAGAAAGATAGGGAGTGTACATGTTTACTGGGCAATTCATATTCTCAAAGTGTTATTTTCTCTTGTGACTCTATGTAAAAATAACAAATATACTGAGAGGTTTTAATTGCAAAAATGCTTCATTTAAATGTCAACATAATATTGAAAGCATAAAGTGTTCAAAATTCAAGAACAAAAAAATGTCTTAATGCAACATTCCTAATTTGTACTGTAAGGTCATTTCTTTAGCAACATTCTTAATTTCTACCATAACGTCATTTCATGACCATCATTGAAAAATAAGAGGCATTACATCAGTCATGTGAAGTTAACCACACCGCAAATGTCAACTTAATATTGACAGTATAAAGTGTTCAAAATTCAAGACCAAAAATCTTCTTTTTTCCTACTGTAACGCCATTTCTTGACGTAACATTCTTAATTTCTATCGTTACATCATTTCATGTCATTGTAAAATTAGTGGCGTTACACCAGTCACGCAAAGTTAACAACACCACACAACACTCAATCACACCGCACTGCCCTTCCATACCCTGCAATGCCCCACATCCCATACCCACCCCACCTTATCCCAGCCAACACTGCAACATATCGCACTCACCACTGCATCATACGCAACCACAGCACACAACACCCTTCTTCCTTCCACACCGCCCCACCATGCCCCGCATGGAACTTCATCCCACCTCACCCACACTGCATACCCTCCCGACCCAACCACACCTCGCACCACCACATCCTATCGCACACCAACCTGCACTACACCATGCCCCACATCCCAGTGTACTATACACCACAGCCCACCACCCGCACCAAATCCCACCACACTAGCCCGCACCGCATCACACCGCAGCACTCCCTGCTACGCTCTGCATCCCACACCCTACTCCACTCACCCGCCAAATCCCACCATCACACCACATCCAACCACACCCTATCCCGTACTGCACCACACCCTATCCCGCACTGCACCCCAACCCATCACATCACTGCCCCACCATACCCTGCTACACACTGCATCCCACAACCCAGCACAACCTACTCCACTCATTCATCCCCTCCCACCTCCACACCACAGTCAACCACACTACTGTACTGCACTGCACCATACCTCATCTCACCACACCCCACCCTGCCCCGCAGGACACATCACTAAACACCCCACCTCATCCACACTACCACACCACCCAACCCTGACCCGCGTGGCACATCACTTAACACTCCACCACATTCTACCCAACCCACACTACCACATCACACCACTACCTCGCACTTCCACACCACTGCACCCCAGCCTGCACTGCACCATACCCCACATCCCACTGCACCGTACACCACACTGCACCGTACACCACACCCCATCACACTGACTCACCCTGCCCTTTACGGTACTTCATGCAACACCCCCCAAACTTGACCCAACTACACCCCACACCACATCACACCCCATCACACTTTACTGCACCCCAGCCCACACTGTACCATATTACCCCACACCCCAATACATATAACCCACACCCCAACCCCTCCACAGCGCACCACACCCTACCACAATGCCCCACCTTCCCCAAACGGCATCCAACCCACCCATCCTTGCACACCCCACCACAGCACCCTACAATACCCTGCAATGCACGCCACCATACTGCACCCCACCCCAGCCCACCGCACCGTCCTACCATACCCTGCAATGCACCACATCCAACACCCACCCCACCTCACATTGCACCATGTCCCACGCCCCATTGCACCATAACCACACCCTATCACACCCCATCGCAGCTCACTACAACCTACCCCCAACCATACTGCCCCACAATGCCCCGTGCGGCACTTCATCCAACACCCCACGACACCGTACCTCACCCGCCCCGCTATACCCCACACCCAACCCAACCACACCACTCACCAGAACCACCAAAACCCCATCGCACTCCAGCCTGCACTACACCATACCAACAGCCCAATGCACTATACACATCACCCCACTCTGTCCCCCACGTCACTTCACCACATCCTACCGTGACCTTGATCAGCATTAGCAGCCAGATGATGCCAGCTGATCTGTATTCATCCAGTAGTAATACTCACCATTCATTAGCAACCTTAAATCAAAGCTTTCAGAAATATAAGCAAAAGAAAAACTTCACGTAAAACTTTGGCGTAAACATCACCCAATTTTCTAAGTCCATGACCTTGACCTTTCGTCAGCAGAAGCAGCAGGATGGAATCAACTATTATGTATTCAGCCGGTAGTAATACTCACTTCACATTAGCACCCTAAAGTCAAAGTTTCCAGAAATACAAGCAAAAGAAAAAACTTCACGCAAAACTTTGACGCAAATGTTAACTTGCACACGGACACATGGATGCATAGACGTAAAGGCAAACAACCATAAGGCTCGACTTGCTGACTGCATCTGTTTAGTTTACGTAGAACAAAGTTCAAGCGGCAAGTGATTACTGAATGCTGCTTCTAAATGTGATTGATTCATCAATGGTTTCTGGCTGCTTCGATTGTAAGCCGGTATTTTTGAAAGACTGAGTTTCATTTTAATTTTGTATTGCAGGAAACTGAAGCTGAACAAGCTACCGCAGCGCCAACAATTCCTACCAGCTCCAGTACACATGCCAAGACAGCAGTAACTGTTCCTGCCAGTTGTAGTACGCCTGCCAACTTAGCACCAGCTGCTCCTGCCAGTTGTAGTACACCTGCCAACAGTCCACCAACTGCTTCTGCCAGTATAGTATAAAGCGCTCTTGCCAGCTCTGGTACACCTGCTAACGCAGCATAAACCACAGGTTCCAGGTCTAGTAAAACTACAAAATATAATCAGGAGCTAACCACTCCTGTCAAAGAATTTGTATGGACATCTGAGTCAACTAAATTTCTAATCAAAGAAATGAAGGAAAAAAAACACCTTGTTGACAGTGGACATATATCGAAAAAGAAAATGTTTAAGCAAATCCATGAAAATATGTTCAACGCAGGCTTTTGTTGCTCAGAAGAACAAACGGCAAACAGGTGGAAGGTTCTATAAAGAGGATACAAGGCGATATCTGACCACAATAACAAATCGGGTAATGATAGGAGAATCCATCCCTATTAGCAAGAGTTGGATGAAGTCCTGAAGTGCAGGCCAAATGTTAAGGCAGTAGCCACTGCAAGCACAGGTGATGACAACACTGATGTGAGCGAACCAGAAAAAACAAAGCCAAGCAAAATACCATGTCAGCAACAAACTGTAAACAAAGTTCTAAACAGACAAAACCAACTGCAGCATCACAGATGCTCGAGTTTCTTGAAACTCATGTTGCCAGACAAGAAGAGAAACAGAAAAGTGAGGCAGAAAGAGCTGAGAGAATGCCCAAAGAAAGAATGGCACTTCTGTCGACACTTATTGACACATTGAATACGTAATACTATTGTCATTCAATAGAATTACCTCTTCAGTGTGTCAGTAACACATAAGACCAATGGTGACTTCATGCTTCACGGTTTACACTTCATAGAATAAATACAACCACAAATATAAGCTTACAGTTCATAATTCTGATGATGATGATGATGATGATGATGATGATTTCGTGTTTAACGACGCGTCAACCCTCTTTGTGGTTCATAAGCGTCAATCGGTTAATGGTTAAATGGCGTGAAGATTTATGAGGATATTAAAAGTAAAAAAGCAGAATGATAATGTATAAAAATCTGAAACAGTTAAATCTTATGGAAAAGTCCAATTTCTTTTAAGAATAAAATATTATCAACAGGTACATCTTGAAACAGTTGTTGCAAAATGTCAGCTTTGAAATATAAGTTACGTGAGGGTAAAAAGTCAACACAGTCAATTAAGATATGTTTCACAGTGAATGGCTGATCACAACCTACACAAGAAGGCTGATCATCGCCATTAAAAATATAAGAATAAGTAACTCTAGTATGGCCGACGCGCAGTCGTGTTAATACTACATCATCTTTCCTGGAAAACTGTGGAGGAGAGCGTTTTGTTCCAACGAAAGGTTTAATGGCATGGAGTTTGTTATTTATTGCACGGTCCCTTATTTATTGCACAGACCCATAATCTAATTTAGATCTTATTAAAGACCGGTAAAGATGTAATAAAGTAAACCGATCTGCCCCCCAACTTGTTTGAGCTAAAACTTTCAAAAGATTCAAAGCTTTAAAGCACTTCGCCTTAAGATATTTGATATGGGAAATAAAAGATAACTTTTGATCGAATATGCCCCCTAGAAATTGGCTTCTTCAACAACTGGAATTTTTGATCAGTATAAAAAAAGGAAGGATGTTCGTGTTTGTTCCCTAGCTTACAAAAATGAACACACTTCGTTTTTGACTTGGAGAACTTGAAACCATTTTTATCCATTCTTCTATTCTTTTTAATTTTTTTTGTAACTTTCGTTCAATTGTTTTCATTTTTTTTTGGAACGGTAACATATTCAAAAATCATCAACATTCAATGAACAATCGGTTTTGTCGTCTAAATATTGTACATTTTGATGTTAAATAGCGTAGTTGAAAGAATACTACCCTGTGGAACACCCTGTTCTTGATCATGAGATCTGACACGGTAGATCCAACACGCACCTGAAACATGCACTCCCCTAAAAAACTTTCAATAAAACTTGGAAGTTTTCCTCTTAAGCCAATGTTATGGAGATCTTTCAGCATTCAATAACGCCATGTTGTATCATATACTTTCTCCAAGTCGAAAAAGACAGCTACTACATGTTCTTTGTTAATAAAAGCATTTCGTATAAAGGTTTCTAGTCTTATTGAATTGTCGTCGGTACTACGTTTCGAACGAAAACCTGACTGATATTCTGAAATGAGGTTGTTGGATTCTAAGTACCAGACTAATCTCTTGTTTATCATTCTCTCCATTGTTTTACACAAACAACTTGTCAAAGCTATCGGACGATAATTTGTATGTTCTGCATGACCTTTTCCTGGTTTTGGACTCGGTGCAACTGTAGCTAAACGCCAGCTCTCAGGACACCCCCGTTTCCCAAATATTATTAAAGATATCTAATAGTGCTGAAAGAGAACTTTTTGGCAAATACTTAAGCATCTGATAATGAATTCCATCGGGGCCGGTTGCCGTATCATGTGATTCTTCAATGGCTTCAACTAGTTCGAATAAGCTGAAAGGTTTGTTGTATTCTTCGTGATTGAGGGATTTAAAGTTTAGATTTCTTTTCTCTTGTTCCTCTCTGAAATTTTAAAAGTGTCAGAATAATTTCGCGATGATGAATTTCTCAAGAATGTGCTACCAAGAGTATCTGAATATCTTTTTTGTTGAAGCTATTGTGTCAAATTCAGTATTTAAATGTGAAAAACTAGAGGACTTTGTTTTTCCTGTATTTTTTCGTACTATATCCAAAACCTTTTTAATGGGGATTTTGTGGTTCAATTTTGAAACATATTCCCTCCATGACTTTCGTTTTGAAGCTCGGATTGTTCGCCGAGTGTTTAGCTCTCAATACGTTTACATTGTTTAGTTTGTCTGTAGTTGGACTTTTGCAGAACTTATTTAAAGCCCGTTTGCGTTTTCTGATAGCTTCTTTACAGTCATTATTAAACCAAGGTTTGCTTTTCTTAGTATTTGTGGAGGTCTTTGGTATGCATTGTTCTGATATTTTAAAAAGCGACTCTGTGAAATCAGAAACAATGTCAGATGATTCATTAAACTCATCGATTGATAACTCTTCTTCACATAAATTATTGAATAATTCCCAGTCGGCTTTATTCATTTTCCATTTCTGATTACAGTCCTCATCTGGTTCGTTTACAACATTCTGTGAGGTTGTAAAGATAACAAAAACAGAGGAGCACTTATTGAAGATTTTATTGCACAGAACAATCTCTGTTTGATGAATGAAAAATCTTATACTTATCTTCATCCTGCGACAGGTCATTTGTCTTCTTTAGATCTCTCTTTGTGTCACCCATCTCTCTTCTTAGATTATGATTGGTCTGTCTACGATGATCAGTGCGGAAGTGATCACTTCCCTGTTATAATTGAGAACGAAAACCCTCTTTGTGGGTCATAAGCGTCAAACGGTTAATGGTTAACGGCATTGAGAATTATGAGATTATTGAAAGTAAAAAAGTTTGATATGTATAAAAATCTTAAACAGTTAAATCTTATGAAAAATGCCAATTTATTTTAAGAATAAAATAATATTTTCAAAAGGAACATCTTGAAACAATTGTTGCAAAGTGTCAGCTTTGAAGTATAAGTTACGGGACTGTAAAAAGTCTGCACATTCAATTAAAGTATGTTTCACAGTGAATGGCTGATCACAGCCTACACAGGAAGGCTGTTCATCACCATTTAAAATATAAGAATGAGTAACTCTAGTATGGCCAATTCGCAGTCGTGTTAATACTACATCCTCTTTCCTGGAAAACTGTTGAGGAGAGCATTTTGTTCCAACGACAGGTTTAATGGCATGGAATTTGTTATTTATTGCACGGTCCCATTCGCCTTGCCATTCCGACAAGATGTATCTGTTGATAAATGGTTTAGAATTTTAAAAACAGACGGATGAAGATTGAGCGATTTCTTTGCTTTCTTGTCAGCAAACTCATTGCCGACAATGCCAATATGGCTCGGAAGTCAAAAAAACAATATTTGGTGCGTTTTAGAAATTTCATGATGTTTTTCGATCAGTTTTTTTATTTGAGGATTTTTAGATGATGAATGGGCTAAAGCCTTAAGCACAGAAATTGAACCAGAAAATATAATTGCTTTTTGAAATGATGGACATCTGATAAAATCTAAAGCTAGGTCTATGCTTTGGCTTCAGCTGTAAAAATAGATGTGTTACGAGTGAAATAGGAAACCTCTCTGGTGCTTATGCACATCTATATTATTTTAGTAGATATATGGTAGGGCGGTGCGAGTGAAATATTTTAGGTGAAATATGGTACGCAAACTGTGCGGCTCCATGAACAAGTCATGCACATATCATACGATGTATGCATGAGTGGTTTATAGAGAGCTGTTTTTACAATACAGGGGGCCGCTAAAAGGCCGAGTCCTATAGAATTTGCCTAAAAATCGCCAACCGCCAAATTGTGCCATATATGATTTTTATTCCCGTCACGTGTTGTGTGGGTGTTCGTTTTGACAGGAGTCATGTCATTGATTATAGGGTCGTTTCATCAATTTTTCCTATGGGAAATATATTATTTGAACGCAAATCCATTATCTACTCGATTTTTGCTATCTGGCTTTGTTTGTGGCCGGTATCTCCACCTCGCCACGAATTGAGCAAGGTAATACGAGTAGGCATGATTTTCCGGTAGTATTCATAGATATATAAACCCTGAAAAAAGCGGACACTTTAGCAGCAGGTCAAGTTGTAAGAGTGAACACAACATTGTGACGGGGAAATAGAAAGTATATTGAAAGGTATGTTAAATCTATGTTTAGTATTATTTTTGTATGAACATGCTTGTAGGTTTTGGAGGGGTTTACTTCTAGTATACCCCAACTTTCTGAAGCCTATTCTGAATTCACTGTTGTGGCCTGTAGTGATTAGGCTACTAGCTTTGCCAGCTAGACGTCGCAGAATTGATCCCAGGCTTCTCCTGTAGTAGAATGATTCTTTCTAAGTGAGGTCCTGTCTCATGCTGACCCTAGATGTTGGTGAGACGTAAAGTTTGGACACCCGCTCATTCTGGATTCATTTAGGCTTTTAGACCCCTTTTGTAGAATGTAATTAATAAACGCCGGGTCACTTGTTTGATCCATGACTTTTGACTAGCTGTGGTTAGAAAACCGTGGTTCCGTCCCAATATGATATTAGGTGTAGAGGGGACGTAAACTTAAGACGGGTTTAACCATATCTTCATCATCAGGGCAAACTCTTACAAGAGCCTGTTGGGTTATCCGTGATGATGAACCGTAATGAATTTTATTTTACAAGCATGTTCACGTTGATTAGAAATAATTTTGTTCAAGAAGAATTACGAGTTCATTTTGTAATGATGCCGTTTTTGTCTGATAACTCAGTTTGTGCATGTATGTACATATAAAGAACGTGATGATGATAAGTGGGAGTATTTGGTCGCCACACGTCATAACGGCCTGAGCGGCGGGGATGACGTCAGCTGCGTCATCGGCGTCGCGAGGACGGTTGTGACGGGGTGCCTACCAAATACAGAGAATTTACGGCAAACAGTGTTGGCCCTTATGAGACACTAACAAATGTTGTGGATTATAGATGAAAATCTTCTGTTTGTAGTTTCTATCTGTTATTAATGTAATGAATTTGTGAATAGCTATATTTGTGAGCCGTGTCGCGGAGAAGGATATGAAATAGAGATTGTTATGTTTCCTGTAATTGGCGGCTGACCAGGTAGCGCAAAGGCGTGGTCTGTTCAATTGCCTCTTACTTGTGATAATGTAGTGAGCACAAATTTGATGAGTATTATGCTCAGTAGTAGTGAGCATTAATTGATTTCTGTAGTGCTCAGTAAGGAGACATGAACTTTGAGTATTATTGTGTCAAGCGCTGGGTGCTGATAATTTGATGCACAGTCAAGTTGAGTTCTGCTGTACGGTTATTTGTCGCATGCACTAATCAGCCTGTATGTCTGGTCGGCGCATGCGCAATAACGGTATATGCATGAACATATTCTTACTTCTCCGGGAGGGGGATCATGATATAGCATGTATGTTTTGTGACTCGTTTCTAGTCCCGTTATCGTAATTTGCAGGCACAACAATTTGTGACCTGCTGCTCCCTGCTTCATAGCAGCAGGTACTGGTACGACGCTAGGCGTTAGGGTCCAGCAAGGGCGGACAGACCGCCGTAATCAGCGCCTACCAGGATAGAAGCAGAATCTTCTAGATCATTGTTCGTTGTAAACAAATGTGAGACCATGGAAGAGGTCAATTAACCTGCAGGTCATTTAGACGATCACTAAACCTCTGAGCAGCAAACGTGATCGCTAAATCTAAGATTATCAACTATGTTGATAGACTAGTTCTACTAGCTCGCGAGAGGAAGTGTCACGCGAGTGGGGGATTCACCCTAAGTTATAAACTGGCCAGTCGCGTCTTGTGTTGTTTCTTTTTTTGTTTTTGTTGTTGTTTTTGTTGTTTGCTTCTGTAGGTATTCACGTCACCCGTTCCGAGCACAGAACAGTGTTTTGCCTTCGGAGCGGACGTCGTGAGTTGGCTACAGAAGCAACAAATTGTGATGTTTTGTGTTAGTAAGTGTTGTATGTAGATACTGTAAATAATTCATGTCATTCATTTAACATCTTTCTTGTGCCTTACCCCACAGCTGCCCGTACACCGGTCAGAGATCACGCTCGGTTGTCTTGTCAGCATGGGGGTTTGCGGGACGCCGTAAACCCACATGTAACATTTGGTGTCAGTGAAGTGAGGATTTGATCTCTGGCTGGTGTTCCCGGCTGTGGAACAGCACATTGATACTCTGAATCATCAATTTAAAAAAAAAAAATGTATTGACAGCCACATTTAGAAATTAACTTGAATCTTCCTTCCTGCGTTGATGAAGTGCGAAACCCATGTATTCAACTGAATGGATACTGACAAGTCGATAATTTCTGAGCAGGAAGGCAAGGCAAACCCCACTTTTTCTTGGTAACGAAAAATTTAAGTAGACCCCACTTAATTGTGTTACCTGACATTCTACTAAGTTAAATTGGAGCTACTAATTGATCTTACCCACACATGGTTCTGACGTAGTGACGTTAACAATTTACTGACGTTGACATAACGGTAGCGTTAATATTTACGCTGTGGCTTGAGGTTAGGTATGACGTAATAGAAACATTAATGGTGACTTGTTATGATCGGAGTTTTGTAATGTGATAAAACTTCGGATTGTAGCATTTTACTGTAAACGTCGTCAGTTTATGACGTCATATTAGACTACCAGTACGCAACGTCATACTGTGCTAAAAGCATTTGACATTTCAAATCGCGTGTGCTTTAATAACTAACGTTTTAGTTAGATTAACGCGTATAACACATATCTTAACGTTTTAGTTAAGCCCATTCAATCATCACTGATCATAACTGATCAGTTTATAGTGGTTTTGATAGTAACGTGAGATTTACGTTATCAATAATGGAGCGTTTAATGCAAATGGGAAAGGACTTAGGTTATGAGGGGAAGGAGTTACAAGGTTTTGTTAAAGAGCAGCAAGATATTGAGCGGGCAGAAAGGCAAGAGCAAAGGGATTTAGAAAGGTAAAGGTCTGAAGAAAAGGAAAAGGAAAGGGCAGAAAAAGAAAAGGAAAGGGCAGAAAAAGAAAAGGAAAGGGCACATGAACTAGCTAAGTTAGAAGAAAAGGAAAGGGAAAAGGAAAAGGAAAGGGCACATGAACTAGCTATGTTGAATGTTAATAAGGAACTTGAAATGGCACGCATTCAGACTGAAAGGGAGGCAAAAGAGGTTAGTGAGGCCCATTTAGAACAAATTAAACATGGGTTTGAGCTACAGCACCAAGAATTAAGGAATCAGTTAGAAATGCAGAGAGCGAAGCTCGAGCTAGAATTTGAAAAGCAAAAAGCTGAGAAGGTGGCTCATGCCCGGGATCCTAAGTTACCTTATTTTGAAGAGGGTAAGGATAAAATGGATAGTTATTTATCTAGATTTGAGAAATATGCTACGGCTAATAAATGGGATAAGAGTGTTTGGGCCGCGTATTTAAGTGCATTGCTCAAAGGGCGCGCACTTGATGTATATGACCGGTTGTCAAATGAGGATGCGGCGGATTATGAAAAGTTAAAGGACGCTTTATTAAAGAATTTTGACATGACAGAGCGCGGATTTAGAAAGCAGTTTCGTTATAGTAGGCCCGAGAAATCAGAAACGTTCATACAGTTCAGTAGTAGACTGAGAAGTTATTTAGAAAAATGGCTTAATATGGCAAAGATAGAAAAATCTTTTCCGGCTGTCTGTGATTTCATGGCAAGGGATCAGTTCCTGGAGTCATGTAATAGAGAACTGTATGTACATCTGAAGCCAAAACAGTTTGGTAATTTAGATGAAATGGCTAGGGAGGCAGATTTGTTTGCAGAAGCGCGCGGGGGCGTATATAGTTGCATTAATAAGGGGCAACGCGATAATAGAGGCGCAGCGCAGGGTAAACAGGACAAAGTTGACTCGAACAAACCCAGTGGTAGACCGGATATCAAGTGTAGCATATGCGGTAAGGGGCATTTAACAATTAAATGTTTTAAGAACCCCGACAGGAAACAATTGTATAGCGCAGAGGAAGGAGCAACTGGAGTTGGGGATAGCGGTGTTAAGGAAAATTTTAACACGCGCGTAGAGACTCAAGGTTCTCAGGTTAAGAATGAGAATACGCAGAATGTAGGTCGTGGTTATACACGTGGTCGTGGTAATTTTAGAGGGTCTTTTCGCGGACGCGGTAAAAATAATAGCACATTACGTGGCGCAGCACACCAAGTTAGTTTTTGTCAGACGGAAGTAACTAGGAAAGGTGATGAGATTGGAAGTATTTTTGAAAATAAGGTTGGTGATCCTTTGATTTCGGATAGGGAGGAGTGTAGTAAGGAAACTAGGGAAGGTGTCTGTTACTTCTTAAAGGCAAGGTTACCGACGGCACAAGGATTGGTTTATAATAAAAAGGTGGTTGTATTAAGAGATACTGGGTGTACAGGCTGTGTCGTTCGGAGAAGTTTGGTTTCGGATAGTCAGTTAATAGGAAAGGAATCAAATGTTACGTTGATTGATGAATCCACACAAAGGTATCCTTTGGCAATGATTGACATTGATTGTCCTTTTTTCACTGGGAAAACTGAAGCTTTGTGTATGGATGATACGTTGTACGATTTGGTTATCGGTAACATTGATAGATCAAAACTTCCTGATATGTCTCATTTCTCAGCTGCGGCTGTAACTAGGTCTCAAACTAGGCAGGATGAGAAGCCTTACAGAAAACTTAAGGTTCCCGATCAGATCATTAACGATGACAAGGAGGCTTTCAAGCAAGCTCAGGTTGATGATCCAACTTTGGAAAACATCAGGAAAAGGGTTGTATCTGGGAACAAGACTGTGAGTCGTGGTTTAAACCGAGGTGAAACTAGGTTTATTGAGAAAAAAGGTTTGGCATATAGGGAGTTCACCAAGGGTAATAAAGTCTCTTTCCAACTTGTGGTCCCTCAAAGTTTCCGAGGAAAGGTGTTGAAACTAGCTCATGAAACGCTTATGTCTGGACATATGGGTATTAGGAAGACATTGGATAGAATTGTAACTGAGTTTTACTGGCCCGGTATTTGCGGTGATGTCGCTAGATTTTGTAAATCTTGTGATATTTGTCAAAGAACTATTCAGAAAGGTCGGGTCACTAAAGTACCTCTAGGAAAAATGCCATTGATTGATACGCCATTTAAGAGGGTGGCAGTGGACATAGTTGGTCCAATTGAGCCTCGATCTGATAGGAGATCTCGGTATATTTTAACCATGATAGATTATGCGACAAGGTATCCAGAGGCGATAGCTTTACCGAGTATTGAGACGGAACGTGTCGCGGAAGCGCTTATTGAAATGTTTAGTAGGGTTGGCATTCCTGATGAAATGTTGACTGATTGTGGATCACAGTTTACTGCTGAGGTAATGAAGGAAGTCAGCAGACTTCTTTCTCTTCAACAGTTAACGTGTAGTCCGAGACACCCAATTTGCAACGGACTGATAGAGCGTTTCCACGCTACGTTAAAGCAGATGTTACGTCGCATGTGTGCTGAACGTCCAAAAGATTGGGATAAATATCTTCCAGCTTTATTATTTGCGGTAAGGGAAGTCCCATAAGAGTCTTTAGGATACTCCCCTTTTGAGTTGTTATATGGACGTAACGTCAGAGGTCTATATGGACGTAACGTCAGAGGTCCAATGGCAATATTAAGAGAATTATGGGCTGAAGAGGTACGCGATGAGCAAGTTCTTTCGACGTATCAATACGTTATTGAGCTTAGGGAACGGTTAGAGCAGACATGCAAATTAGCGCGTGATAATTTAAAGAAGGTTCAGATTAAGCAGAAAGCTTATTATGATAAAAGCGCGAGGTCGCGTAAATTTGACGTCGGCGACAAAGTACTGTTGTTACTACCGACAGACAGTAATAAATTATTGCTGCAATGGAAAGGTCCTTATGAAGTGGTTGAGGTAGTGAACAGAATGGATTATAAGATTGACGTCAATGGAAATGTTAACACATATCACGCTAACATACTGAAGCAATATGTGGAACGTCAAAATGTGACGTCACATTGCTTGCTTTCTGTAGAGTCCACTCCGTCAACTGAAAATGATGACGTTGACGAATTCTCATTGGAAGATTGCGCTTTTCCTACTGCAAAGCAACCAGAGACGTTTAAGGACGTCAATATTTCAGAAATGTTAACGCAGGATCAGCGTAAAGAAATAGAGACGTTGATAAAAGAATACCCGGACGTACTGTCCAGTGTTCCAGGACGAACTGACCAAATAGAACACGACATAAAGTTGCTGACGACGGAACCAGTGAGGTCAATAGGTTATGCCATACCATATAAAGTACGGGATGTAATGGAAAAGGAAATTCAAGATATGTTAGATTTAGGAGTTATTGAGCCATCAATATCTCCATACTCATCCCCTGTAGTACTTGTCCCTAAAAAAGATGGTTCGGTGCGGTTCTGCATTGACTTCCGTAAACTTAATAAGGTGACGGAGTTCGATGCAGAACCAATGCCAAATATGGAGGAGGTTATAAATAGAATGTCGGGGCACAAATACTTTAGCAAATTAGATTTGTCAAAAGGTTATTGGCAGGTAAAAATGACGTCTAAGGCAAAACCCCTAACTGCGTTCGAACCCCCCCAAAGGCTTGTTTCAATTCAAAACTATGCCCTTCGGTTTGGTAAACTCAGGAGCAACATTTTGCAGGTTGATGAGAAAGATTCTGTCCGAACTTTCTAACGTTGATAGCTTCGTCGATGATATGTGGATCTTTACCGAAACTTGGAAAGACCACTTGACGTCATTACGTGAAGTTTTGGATAGACTTAGGACAGCCAAGTTGACGGCAAAACCTTCCAAGTGTATGATTGGGTATAGCAGTATCGAATGTCTTGGTCACAGTGTAGCTGCTCAGTCAGTAAGACCGCAAGAAGACAAGATACAAGCTATAAAGGATGCTCCTCGACCTTCTACTAAGAGACAAATAAAGTCATTTCTTGGGTTGGCTGGTTTCTACCGCCGTTTCATTCCAAATTTCTCATCTATTGCTTCCCCTTTGACGGATTTAACTAAGAAAAGTAGACCAAACAAGATCACAGACTGGCAGGACCATCATGAAAAGGCTTTCCAGACCCTGAAGAATAGACTCACGTCTAGTCCTATTCTTCGTCTTCCTATCTTTCATGATGGGAATCCGTTCATACTCCGGACGGACGCTTCTGATGTTGGTATAGGAGCCGTTTTGCTCCAAGAATTTGAAGGGGAAGGACGACTTCCCATTGCTTATGCCAGCAAGAAACTTTTGCCTCGTGAGAAAAACTATTCTGTAATAGAGAAGGAATGTTTGGCTATTATCTGGGGTGTTGAGAAATTTCGCAAGTATCTTTACGGAGTAGAATTCCTGCTTGAGACAGACCACAAGCCCTTGTCTTATATGCAAACAGCAAAAACTCAATCCTCGAATTATGCGTTGGGCAATGAAACTACAGCCGTATAGATTTCGGATTGTTGCAATTCGGGGCCAAGAAAATTTGGGGGCAGACTACCTTAGTAGGTAATTCTTCGCACGGTTGTTGTGTAAATAGCTGTCTTGTTTAGATAGGTTCATCCTATTCCATCTCTATACACAAAGAAAAAACATTTCTGATTGTTTTTTCTCCAAAAGGGGAAACCTTTGTTACGAGATGGAATAGGAAACCTCTCTGGTGCTTATGCACATCTAAATTATTTTAGTAGATATATGGTAGGGCGGTGCGAGTGAAATATTTTAGGTAAAATATGGTACGCAAACTGTGCGGCTCCATGAACAAGTCATGCACATATCATACGATGTATGCATGAGTGGTTTATAGAGAGCTGTTTTTACAATACAGGGGGCCGCTAAAAGGCCGAGTCCTATAGAATTTGCCTAAAAATCGCCAACCGCCAAATTGTGCCATATATGATTTTTATTCCCGTCACGTGTTGTGTGGGTGTTCGTTTTGACAGGAGTCATGTCATTGATTATAGGGTCGTTTCATCAATTTTTCCTATGGGAAATATATTATTTGAACGCAAATCCATTATCTACTCGATTTTTGCTATCTGGCTTTGTTTGTGGCCGGTATCTCCACCTCGCCACGAATTGAGCAAGGTAATACGAGTAGGCATGATTTTCCGGTAGTATTCATAGATATATAAACCCTGAAAAAAGCGGACACTTTAGCAGCAGGTCAAGTTGTAAGAGTGAACACAACATTGTGACGGGGAAATAGAAAGTATATTGAAAGGTATGTTAAATCTATGTTTAGTATTATTTTTGTATGAACATGCTTGTAGGTTTTGGAGGGGTTTACTTCTAGTATACCCCAACTTTCTGAAGCCTATTCTGAATTCACTGTTGTGGCCTGTAGTGATTAGGCTACTAGCTTTGCCAGCTAGACGTCGCAGAATTGATCCCAGGCTTCTCCTGTAGTAGAATGAGTCTTTCTAAGTGAGGTCCTGTCTCATGCTGACCCTAGATGTTGGTGAGACGTAAAGTTTGGACACCCGCTCATTCTGGATTCATTTAGGCTTTTAGACCCCTTTTGTAGAATGTAATTAATAAACGCCGGGTCACTTGTTTGATCCATGACTTTTGACTAGCTGTGGTTAGAAAACCGTGGTTCCGTCCCAATATGATATTAGGTGTAGAGGGGACGTAAACTTAAGACGGGTTTAACCATATCTTCATCATCAGGGCAAACTCTTACAAGAGCCTGTTGGGTTATCCGTGATGATGAACCGTAATGAATTTTATTTTACAAGCATGTTCACGTTGATTAGAAATAATTTTGTTCAAGAAGAATTACGAGTTCATTTTGTAATGATGCCGTTTTTGTCTGATAACTCAGTTTGTGCATGTATGTACATATAAAGAACGTGATGATGATAAGTGGGAGTATTTGGTCGCCACACGTCATAACGGCCTGAGCGGCGGGGATGACGTCAGCTGCGTCATCGGCGTCGCGAGGACGGTTGTGACGGGGTGCCTACCAAATACAGAGAATTTACGGCAAACAGTGTTGGCCCTTATGAGACACTAACAAATGTTGTGGATTATAGATGAAAATCTTCTGTTTGTAGTTTCTATCTGTTATTAATGTAATGAATTTGTGAATAGCTATATTTGTGAGCCGTGTCGCGGAGAAGGATATGAAATAGAGATTGTTATGTTTCCTGTAATTGGCGGCTGACCAGGTAGCGCAAAGGCGTGGTCTGTTCAATTGCCTCTTACTTGTGATAATGTAGTGAGCACAAATTTGATGAGTATTATGCTCAGTAGTAGTGAGCATTAATTGATTTCTGTAGTGCTCAGTAAGGAGACATGAACTTTGAGTATTATTGTGTCAAGCGCTGGGTGCTGATAATTTGATGCACAGTCAAGTTGAGTTCTGCTGTACGGTTATTTGTCGCATGCACTAATCAGCCTGTATGTCTGGTCGGCGCATGCGCAATAACGGTATATGCATGAACATATTCTTACTTCTCCGGGAGGGGGATCATGATATAGCATGTATGTTTTGTGACTCGTTTCTAGTCCCGTTATCGTAATTTGCAGGCACAACAATGTGTGACCTGCTGCTCCCTGCTTCATAGCAGCAGGTACTGGTACGACGCTAGGCGTTAGGGTCCAGCAAGGGCGGACAGACCGCCGTAATCAGCGCCTACCAGGATAGAAGCAGAATCTTCTAGATCATTGTTCGTTGTAAACAAATGTGAGACCATGGAAGAGGTCAATTAACCTGCAGGTCATTTAGACGATCACTAAACCTCTGAGCAGCAAACGTGATCGCTAAATCTAAGATTATCAACTATGTTGATAGACTAGTTCTACTAGTTCGCGAGAGGAAGTGTCACGCGAGTGGGGGATTCACCCTAAGTTATAAACTGGCCAGTCGCGTTTTGTGTTGTTTCTTTTTTGTTTTTGTTGTTGTTTTTGTTGTTTGCTTCTGTAGGTATTCACGTCACCCGTTCCGAGCACAGAACAGTGTTTTGCCTTCGGAGCGGACGTCGTGAGTTGGCTACAGAAGCAACAAATTGTGATGTTTTGTGTTAGTAAGTGTTGTATGTAGATACTGTAAATAATTCATGTCATTCATTTAACATCTTTCTTGTGCCTTACCCCACAGCTGCCTGACACCTGTCAGAGATCACGCTCGGTTGTCTTGTCAGCATGGGGGTTTGCGGGACGCCGTAAACCCACATGTAACAGAATCATCAGTATAGACTTGCTGGTAATCATCATAACGTGACTGCAGTACCTGAAAGTTTTGTTTGAGTAGTATTGGATTTGATTCGGATTGTTTTGCAATCACGTAAGTCGAAAAGAATAGAAGGTTGTTTAATACACCAAGATGGAACCCCTGCCTTAAAATGCTTACGATTTTGACACTTTAACATAAATTTATAAGGACTAATTGTGCATGGGAAACTAACCATAGACCCATTAATATACAATTAAAATAATTCAGTTTAAGTTTTCCTGCAAGAAAACGAGATGTTACCAAGTGTTCTGTTTTTAAAGTCCGTCAGTATAGAATAGACGACTTAATAAAAATGTATTACAGCTATTGTTTGACTCAAACTGACCCCGCACATCGGGGCTTGAAGAAATAGATGGGCTGCATGATGCTTCCACGCAGAGCTGAAACCGGCCCACACACGAGTGCTGGTAAACCGCTTAGAGGATGTAAGCCTGCCCAGGCAAAGCGGTGCGAGTCGGACCGGCCATGATTATAAACCCTATTGGTTTCATTGGGCAACAGGGCTTGAGATGTCATTTCATATCAATGTCTGGTAAAAGTCCCACCAAATTGGAAGCAACGTCTCCAAAATGACATTTACAGTGTTGACAGGGACGTTAAACCTCAAAACAAACAAAAAACCAACTAAAAAGCCAAATAAGAATTTTATTCAACAACTGATTTGAGCTCGGCGTTTGTAATTAGAAAGCAGATTGTTCACCTTGTTTGACCCTTTTAGCTCACCAGAGCTGGGGTGCTTATAGGGTAGGCAGTTGTCCGTCGTCGTCTGGTGTCAACACTTTCAAACGACATCTCTCAAATTTTATCTATAGCATCCTTAAGCTGGGGGATTGAAAGTTTGTGGGTTTTTTTTTTTTATGAAAATCGGCTCATTAGTTTGGTTGCTATGGCAACTTGTAGTTTCCATAGACTTATAATCGGGAAAATTGAAAAATGGCATTTACTGCAAATCCTCTGCCGCAGGGCTCGAGAAACTGAAGAATCCAAATTGGTCCAGCCCGATTTCGCCAAAAATTACGGAAATTTCCGAACCGGTTTTGGTAATTTCCATAAACGTCCTTGGTGATTTGCAATTTCAAAATGTGTTAATAGCGTAACGAATGCCATCCAATATTGCTCTTACACTTGTTCAACGATTATGAGCACCAGTATCTCGATTAAAAACAGCAATTATTGCTCACACGTTTCAGATTTCATCTACTTTCATTTTCCCAATATCCGGGTCACTCAGTACCTGAAGACCGCTAAAGGGAAAAAAACCGGCGTGCTGCAGTCAAAGACCAGTTCGATGGTCACTTTATTTTTTTTTCTTTAAAATATTTCTCTTATTTCGCCCAAATTGCTTTGTTTGCAAATGGCGACCGATATTGCAGCCACGTGGTCGGAAAATGACGTCATACCTGTTTACACAATATACATTACAGGTTTCGTGTTTTTTATGAAATTTAGCCTTTTAGTTTTGTTGCTTTGGCAACTTAAGAGTTTCCATTGACTTATAATGGGGAAAACTGAAAAATGGCATTTACTGACAAGTCATTGCAGATATTTTGACAAAACTTACATAGAAATGTTCCTTGAGCCATATGCTTTTATGTCAACCTTGGGTCATTTTTATTAGACACATTCAGTCACACCCGTCTTATGGGGTCCTCAGGGGCCCTTTCTCTCCCTTCCACTTCATAAAAGGGCCTTATATCTCAGAAACAGTTCAGATCCCCACCGTTTAACCATAGATATTCTTGGTCCTTATGTTAAGACATATTCAGTATCGTGATACTTTTGCTGACGATACACATATGGTTTCGTGGGGCTAATATAGCGATACCTGACGATACGCCAGACAGTACAATTTCCAAAGAAAATGACAGCTTAACATATTTCTATAACAAATTACAAAGATCTTAATTGATACTGAGATACATTGATCACTTCTATGACAAAATATGGGCATCTTACAGAGGGCTTTGTTATACAAGATTGAACTTTGAGATGGTTTTGAGCCAGTTTGAAAATTTTCGATCTGTGATTTAAGCAAGAAAGAAGTATCGTGATATGTATCGTATTGTGAGGCAAGTATCGCGATATGTATCGTATCGTGGAGTGACTGTATCATTACAGCCCTAACATTCAGTGACAACAATCTTGGGCTTTTCTGGGATCTGCCATGCCCGAATCCCTCCACTGCTTAAAAGGCCTGGTAGGTTAGGAGGCCTTCATGAGGACTGAACAAATTATTTGTCTAAATCGCGGCGGAAGTAAGGGCGAGGATTGTGGCCACGTAAAATCGATTTAAGCCCCCCCCAGTGGAAATCTTTCCACTGACCGTTCCAAGGCGGTTCTTCTGTGGCGATTTATTTATGTTGTTGTTTGTTACTTACTGTGTGTATCACTTGTGTCTTTTAATTTTGGATGGTCATATGGCCATTTTGTGGGAAAGTAAACTTTCCTTATGGCCTTCCTTTGTTTAGGTTTCCATTATGGTCTGGTCGCTTAATGTTTGTATTTCTTTCCCTTTGGTGTCTTTGAAGGGTGGAGTAAGTTAATTGTATCAATTCCTGATCTTTGTTTTACTTCTACCTTACATCTCAGGAACCATACATATCCTCACCGCTAAACCATATGTTTCTATTCCTTTTGATAAGATGCATTTGGTGACACCAAACAGGGCCCCATTGGGTCCATGCACCAACCTCTCTACTTTAAAAAACACCTAATTTTCAGATACAGTCCACATGGGTGCTCATTTGGGTATGGGTTTGTTTTGAAGACTTTATAATTGGTAGATTAAAATCATAGCATGTTAAAATACATGGCTGCCATTGGGCAGTGCCCACCTGAGCTCTGGTTTATGAAATTTGGCTCTTTGGTTTGTTTGCTATGGCAAGTAAAGAGCTTTCATTGACTTATAATGGGGAAAATTGAAAAATGACATTTATGCCTTTCAACATATTTTTCAAACGTTCATAGAAATGTTCCTTTAATAATGTTTTTGGCCTATTGGTTGCCACAGATGGAAACTTGTCAGTTGTCATCTGTTGTCCTGCAACTACACGGTTCAAGTGACATTAGACCTCTGAAGCCACTAGGCTGATTGGGTCCAAATTTTATCTGTAGCGTCCTTGGGCGCAGGGCTTCCATGGTTAATTAAAATACATTGCTGCCAGAGGGCAGTGGCCCCCTGAGCTCTGGTGAGGATTGTGGCACATGGGCCTCTTGTTTTTATTGTAGCTTCGCCGTGGGGTTCCAGTTATAATTCCTCAGGACTTGAGACGACCATTACAGCATTTGAGTTATGCTAATGTAAGAAGAGCAACTGGGATATTGGAAAAAGACAAGTATCTGTTCCCTTACAAAAGTAAGACTTTCAATTTTCAAAGCTGACCATTCAAATACAAGTGAACCTTGAAAAGCTCATGGAGTTCCCGAGTAATTATACAAATAATCCAGTTAGGAGTTACACACCTTTCCAAAAAATGGAATGCAATTTTGTCAGCAAGATATTTAAAAGAATAACAGATATTGGCATGAAACTTTAGGCCAGAGAAACTTACTAAGTAGATACTTAGCCCCACCAGCCCTTAATCTGTTTGACAAAAAATGGGGTGGAAAACAGATGGAGAGAACTTTTAGATTCAATTTTTTGCTTCATGAGTATAGTTTTGCTTCCAGTCTTCTTATTTGCATCTGAAAGGTTAATTGATTATTACTATCCATGAAAGGAATGGTAATACCCTATTTTGCCAATCGAATGACTTATTTTTTGGATTGTTATTAAATAAAAAATAAAACCCACCCTCCTGCCTCTATTTTATCCAAACTTTGGATGAAAATCTAATAAGTTTCTCTGGCCTTATCCGTGGATTGTGAACTGATTAACTTTCGAAAATATTTCCCAGCTATTCAATGTAGAAGTGGAGGCAATGATAGGAATCGATACAATTAACCCACAGCTCCCATCAGAGACACCAAAGGGAAAAAAACCCAAACATGAAACCACAGACCCTAATGGAAACACCAACAGCGGAAAGCCAAAAGGACAGTTACTTTCTCACAAAATGGCCAATAGGCCATCTAAAATAAAATAATATAAGCGACATCAACACCCAAAGACAAACCATAACAAAAAATAAACCGCGACAGAAGAACCGCCCTGGAACGGTCAGCGGAAACGAATTCCACTGGGGGTGCTTAAATCGATTTTACGTGGCCACAATCCTCGCCCTTACTTCCGTCGCGAATCACTCTGCAAAATTTACCCAGGGTAATAGCCCTTTACAAATTTGGGCAATTTTAAACTGCATGCTATGGTTTTGAAAAAAAAAAGTTTGAAATACCTAGGGAGTGCATTCCCACCAAGCCACCAAGAGGAAGAAAACACAGGAATGAGCAGAAAACTGGCCTTCTAATCTTTTCAGACCACAAGAGGTCATCAAAGTTCATATCTATACCATAAGCAACTTAAAAGAGTGGTCACACATTGGCGTGTAAACCAAACGTGTGTCGGACGTTTGACCTAAAATGGTGAAATCAGTATTTTCTGTGAGTTTTCAGAAATCTTGGATGTATGCATATTGTTCTCTGTCAGGCTTATGCTGAGCGTGTTCGAAACGAGTTTGAATGAGTTTTGGACGGTATTTGGGCGTATGTGTAGCGTTGACCGTCACACACTCCGGCTTCACCAAACGTACTTTCGATCTACATGACCCACATAAAACTTATGCTGAACGTATTCGTAACGTACTGGATGTGTGCGAAAAGCATATGAAATGTATTCGAAACGTGTATAACGCATGGTCGAGGTACGTTGGCGGTTTAGAAAAATTTAATGCATGCAAAAAATTTTTTCAGGAGCCCAAACTCAAACTGGGGTACAGCAACGTACACCAACATACCCCAAACGTGTGAAAAACGTGCACTGAGCGTAAGTGTCGTGCTCCAAGTGTGTGAGTAGTGAGCTTCTAACGTTTTTCTAACATGTTGAGATTTCTATCCAAGTTTTTGCTAATTTTTTACCAATATTTACGATACGTTCGGTGCACGTTCGGCTCATACGCCAATGTAGACCACCGCATAAAATTTCATACACCAAAAACCTTATCACTGTCAGGAAAATTCATAATTGGAGCTAATGACTCTGATAAGCAAATCTTGTGTGTGTCTTCGGGGGGCACGTGCGGCTCTGAATATAGCTCTTAAAAATAAAGGAAACAAAAAAGGTGGGATTGTCATTCGTCTCGCAGATTTTCAAAAAAAGAATGTCATGCTATTCTCTAGACTTTCAAATTCATTACAGCCAAACAGAAGGTTGGTAAATGCATACAAGTTTGTCTGAGTCACTTGTGGGGTAAGGTGAACAGTACTGAGTAGTGAATCCTGTCAAAAGTGATCAGATGAGATCGTACACGATTACCAACATTCCATTGGAAACAAGTAAATGGGTCGCACAGCATTCTCCGTTTTTAAAGAATCGACATCTGAAAGCTAAATTTTAACTGATGAAAGAGGCTCACAAGATTTGCTTATCGGCTCTGATTATGTAGTTTCCTGACTGTGCTTGTGAACAATCACTCTTAAATTTTACCTTAAAAAACATGTCCAAAGGATGTTGATGAAATGGCAAGTGGTGGAAACCCTAATGTACTCTGCCTTACGTGTCTGAAAACTTGTTATTATTATGCTACAGAATCCTCTTTGACTGCACGGTACAATTGCCTCTGCGTCATACCCCTCGGTCCGCCCCCGCCCATCGGGGCTTGAAGAAATATATGGGCTACATGATGCTTCCACGCAGAGCTGAAATCAACCGCACATGAGTACTGGTAAACTGCTTAGAGGTTCTAAGCGTGCCCAGAAAAGTGATGCGGGTTGGACCGTCCATGCATATAAACCCTTTTAGTTTAATTGGACGACAGGGCTTGAGATGTCCTTTCATCTCGATGTCTGGTAAAAGTCCCGCAAAATTGGAAGCGACATCTACAAAATGACCTATACAGTGTTGACGGGGACGTTAAACCTCAAATCAAACAACAAAACATACCCTTGGTGGGCCTAGAGGTCAGATTTGACATTACATTACAGGTCAAAATGCCCATCTAGACATTTGCTTGAAAAAAAGTAAAATGTCTAAATACATTTATAATTGTTCAGATCCCTACCACAAAACTGTATACATGTACATTATTGTTTTGCTTTCGATAAGACACATTTCATGACACAGACCTAAGATCAACCAGTTTCCCCTAAAATTGAATGACATAGACCTTTGATCCGCCAGGGGCATGCCCCTCACGAGGAATAGTGTGGTGTTAATGAGACGGTCAAGCTAAATTGTGAAATGCAGGGGCATTGGTGTAATTTAGACTTACCTGTCTAGTTTGTACCTTTTTTAAGATATTGGTGTTATTAGATCTTATGACAGTCTGAAAAATCTATGTAAAGAGGTCGACCTTAAAAAAGCCAGATAACGGGCCTCCGTGGCCTAATGGATAAGAGCGCTGACTCTTAGTCATTAGGTCTCTCACCGCCGTGGGTTCGAGCCTCGCTCGGGTCACGTGTGAGACGCCAAGTTCTGCAACGGAAGGTCAGGTGGTTTTTCTCCGGGTACTCCGGTTTTCGCCCACCTATGATTAACGATCGGCTCGATATGAGTGAAATAATCTTGAAAGGGCCGTTAAACCCAAACCAAAAAAAAAAAAAAAAAAAAAAAAGCCAGAAATGATGACCAGTGTCAATCTACGTAAATATTCAGCCACTATTTCTCAGCTAGGTTAATGGTAGGCAAACTAAGACATATAGAATATTACACAGTTGTTTTGATATCGGCCCACGTCTTGGCCTGAGTGGACTGTCTCAGCCCGAGCCGGAATGGCGAGGGCTTAGACAGGCCGAGGCCAGGGTCGAAATCAAAACAACTGTGTTGTAATCTTTTTACCACATACTTATTTAAATATTCTAAGATGAAAGAAACATCTCCATTAAAGCAACTTTATCTCTTAACATCTTGTTACTGATGATGAACACACTATGCAGAGGCTCAAATAACAAAATGCAGACTTGCTGTTGAAAACAGCTTAAACTATATCATATGCATAACGAAGAAATATGACAATTTCTCAATGAATTAAAATGATAATCACCTCTAGCCTAGTAGATTTATTTCTCTGTAGATGGTTTTACTTTTTTCAATACATGTATTTAGACGCGCAAAAGTTTAATTCGCATCGACACATGTTCTTGACTCGACGTCAATGGCGTTGCAGAAAATGTAAACAATGTTCAAAATGTATGAGGTTAGAATTGGAGGCAGCGTTGAAATACAGATTACACGGGCATAACCGCTAAATGAGGCGTAAGTTTGGCTACTGTTATCTCAGATTTTAACTGTTTTATAACGATAATAATTGTTGTTCTTCTATTTTCACTCTTTGCCATAGAAAGCACTTTCAAGATGGTGTCTATACCGTTTTTTAGTTAAACCAAATTACATGTGGTGCCTCTGTGGAATGAGGGAATGAAAGTTTGTTCGTGAGGACTGGGTCACATGACCAATATGGGCGCCATACCATTATGGTAAAAACCTTTAAAAATTTTCTTCTCAAGAACCGAATGGCGGATGATCTTGAAACTTGGAATGCAGCATCAGGGACTCTGGTCCTACAAAGTTTGTTCAAATGATGACCTTTGGTTGACCTTGACCTGTTTTATGTCAAGGTCAAATTTGGTCACTTAGACATTTGTATAGTAAAATGGCAAAGTAGTATATTTCTAAGTGCCTGGTAGGCTGTGACATCAAAAATGATATTTGCAGTTAGCTGAATGGAAGTTTATCAATTCCAAAGGTCAAGGTCATTACTGACCTTTGTCTTGGATGGCTCAGTTTCAGTATTTTTATATTCTCCAGTAAAAGAGCTGTGCTGATTGAAACCAAATTACACGAGAAGCCTCTATGGGGGTGAGGTAATTAAACATTATTCGTGGTATTGTTGTCATATGACCAATATGGGCACCTTACCTGTATATGGTATAAACCACATGACCTCTGGTGAGCGTAGTGTAGTGGCCCATGGGCCTCTTGTTGGATTTGTACTTCTGAAAGGATGACAGGTGAATGCTCTTGTATTTCCAAAAATGTTCTTATAATATTTGGCATATCCTCAACCCTCATTTATTCCAAAATCCAAAAGACCACACATGTAATAACAGTGTCGATGCATCATCATCATTCTAGGTATTTGACCTGAATCACCAGGAACAGCAGTGGTTAACAAACCACTTGGGACACATATTAGATGTCCACAAGATACACTACCGCCAGACGGCTGGATTGATCGAAAGGATAGACAGCGAAAATCATGATGATGCAAGAACTGAATATAACTTCGAAATATGCAGGAAAAAAAAAAACTACAGGATATTCAGTTACCAGGTATTTTACGTTGCATGCACTTACATATTTTACGTTGCATGCTATGGCTCTACATAGCAGGCTCTTGATCTCTTAGACTTTTATTTGGTTTGCAATAACGCCCAGGACGAATCGAAGTCCATTATCACACATACACATTCAAGAACCATGGTGCATCTGATCTGTACCATAACCATCATTATGACATACATCATCCAAGTCCCAAAATAAACCATGTTATAAATTGAAGGTTTGGGTTATGGTATATTGTTGTATATACCAAAGTTAGAACGAGTCCGTTGATAAATATACCTCATTTATGGATGGGTGTAATGAGTTATAAAGACAAACACAATCATGTTCAACCACAGAAAACTGAAATCAGATCCCAAATCCTGCCCACAATATCACAAGGGAAAGAAATTTGTTAAATGCTTTAAATAGGTGTCTTTCAATGTATACAAAAGGTAATCCAAGACAGCAACTCTTTCACAAACAATTAACTTGGGATACATATAATAGAAATAGTGAGTTTCAGATGTATGTCCCATCAACAGCTTAGATCATACGGAGACGGAACCTCGGTTTAAAGACTCATCCGAAAGTCTGGAGAAGCCCGGGTCGAACCTGCGATCCCTGATTTACAAGGCGAGTAGCATAACCACTGCACTACAGAGGCTTTTCATAGAAATAATGAAAAACAGCCTTTGAGCAAATGATGATGATGATTTCGTGTTTAACGACGCGTCAACGCTCTTTGTGGGTAATAAGCGTCAAACGGTTAATGGTTAACGGCATTGAGAATTATGAGAATATTAAAAGTAAAAAAAGTTAGTTTGATATGTATAAAAATCTTAAACAGTTAAATCTTATGAAAAAGTCCAATTTCTTTTAAGAATAAAATAATATTTTCAAAAGGTACATCTTGAAACAATTGTTGCAAAGTGTCAGCTTTGAAGTATAAGTTACGGGACTGTGAAAAGTCTACACATTCAATTAAAATATGTTTCACAGTGAATGGCTGATCACAGCCTACACAGGAAGGCTGTTCATCACCATTTAAAATAAAAGAATGAGTAACTTTAGTATGGCCAATGCGAAGTCGTGTTAATACTACATCCTATTTTCTGGAAAACTGTGGAGGAGAGCATTTAGTTCCAACGACAGGTTTAATGGCATGGAGTTTGTTATTTATTGCACGGTCCCATTCGCCTTGCCTTTCCGACAAGATGTATCTGTTGATTAATGGTTTAAAATTATTAAAAGGAATTTTATAAACAGATGGATCAAGATTGAGCGATTCCTTTGCTTTCTTGTCAGCAAACTCATTGCCGACAATGCCAATATGGCTCGGAAGCCAACAAAACAAGATTTGGTGCGTTTTAGAAATTACATGATGTTTTTCGATCAGTTTTTTTTATTTGAGGATCTTTAGATGATGAATGGTCTAAAGCCTCAAGCACAGACAGTGAATCAGAAAATATAATTGCTTTTTGAAATGATGAAGAACTGATGAAATCTAAAGCTAGGTCTATTGGTTTGGCTTCAGCTGTAAAAATAGATGAACCATCTGGAAGGCGCAAGGTTTGGTGCGTATCTTGAGAAAGATACGCACAACCAACTTTTTCTCCTTCTTTGGAACCATCAGTATAGACTTGCTGGTAATCATCATAACGTAACTGCAGTACCTGAAAGTTTTGTTTGAGTAGCCTTGGATTTGATTCGGATTTTTTCCCATAATGTAATTCAAACAGAATAGAAGGTTTTTTAATACACCAAGATGGAACTTCCGGCGTTTCATGTTTTTGAATATTTTTAAGGTCGATACCTGAATTTTCTAGCAGTGGTAAAATACGTAATCCAAAAGGTTTGATTGCTGTGGGTTTAGTTTCATACTAATCCACAAATTGAGGTGAAAATTTTGGATGCCGGGTTAGATGGATAAGCAGCAAGTCTAATAGCATACTGAAGAGAATGTTTCTGTCTGCGCGAAGTTAAAGATGGTTCACCTGCTGCTACATAAAGGCTTAATACGGGAGAAGTACGGAAGGCTCCCATAGCCAGACGAAGGCCTTGGTAATGGATAGTATCCAATGATTTTAAATAGGACTTTCTGGCAGAACCATAAACAACAGACCCATAATCTAATTTAGATCTTATTAAAGACCGTTAAATATGTAATAAGGTATACCGATCTGCTCCCCAACTTGTATGAGCTAAAACTGTCAAAAGATTCAAAGCTTTTAAGCATTTCGCTTTAAGATATTTAATATGGGGAATAAAAGATAACTTTTGATCAAATATGAACCCAAGAAATTTGGCTTCTTCAACAACAGGAATTTGTGATCCGTATAAAAACAAGCAAGGATGTTCGTGTTTCTTCCGTAGCTTACAAAAATGAACACACTGCGTTTTCGACTTGGAGAACTTGAAACCATTTTTATCAGTCCATTCTTCTATTCTTTTTAAACTTTGTTGTAACTTTCGTTCAATTGTTTTCATATTTTGAACGGTAACATATACAGAAATCGTCAACATACAAGAAACAATCAGTTTGGTCGCCCAAACATTGTACAATATTGTTTATTTTGATGTTAAATAGCGTAGTTGAAAGAATACTACCCTGTGGGACACCCTGTTCTTGATCATAGAAATCTGACACCAAGGTCGGGCGGTCAAAACCAGGGGCGGTTTTAACCAGCGGTTTTAACCGGTTAAAACCGTCCCGGTCAATACTCCCAGAGTGGTCAATACTGGTCAATTGAAATATTGAGTGGTCAATGGAATAATTTTAGTGTTGAAAAGGCAAACTATTTTGAAACTATTTTGCAGTTTTGGTCTCTTTGCTGGAGGCTGATCATTTGATGGAGTTTCTGGTTCAAATGTTATTTCTTCAAGTGGCCTCTTAGCAATACTTTCTGGCTTTTTTAGCCCTACACATTTTTGCCTATGACTAATCAGTCTGAAGACGTTAGCACTAACTTCAGTAGTGCAGTCTTTGCACCTTTCACTGTTTTTTGTTATCTTCCAAAATAGTGAAGAAGTTCCAAATTGGGTCTTTAGGTTTCATTCATTTTTGACACCTTCAGTAATACCTTAATGATAAGATACTATAGATTGCATAAAAATCAGAATTTCACACATTAGGCATGGTGTCAGTCTATAATACCCCTATAAGGGATATGTAATTGGTCAATTTTGCAATTAGATCTTTGCCACACCCACTGCAGTGGCATGGGTTAGTCTGTTTTGACAGCAATTTACAGGTGTTGCAGATACTTTTAAATATACAAAGACATCAGTGAATCTTCAAACATTGTTTGGTTAATAAATTACAGCCTTTTACAGATGAACTACTTCACAGGCCTGAAGATTAATGGCAGGTGTATTTCACACTTTTGTCAATATATGTATGCCAACATTTTCTACAATAACATCAAAATTATATGTGAACTGCCTTATCAAAATTTTATGATCAAAGATTCTGTCAAATAATTGATATTTTCAAAGTTGAAAAGGGAAGAAGATTTGTGGGGGAGAGAGGTGAGTGGATCAATCTGGTACAAAAAATTTTGTTTTCTGTGTCAAACAAAATAGGACCTTTCATAAATCCTTCAAAATCCATGATACATTCAGTTTATTCATATTCCTGTAAATCAAATATGAACAATCAATCTAACTTATAAAGGAAAAAAAATAATTATAAAGATTGTTTGATAAAAGAACATATAGTCTAACATCATTACATGATGTAGGGGGAAAGCTTTAAAGACCAGTTTAGCAAAGGACAGAGGCATATACTTAAGTGATTTAATTGACCACCAATCGACCAGTATTGACCAGTAATGACCGGTTAAAACCGGTTTTAACCACCGGCCCGGTCAATACTCATATTGACCGGCTTTTTGCCAACCTTGTCTGACACGGTAGACCCCACACGCACCTGAAACATGTGTGTGTGTGTGTGTGAATTCGGGTTTAACGTCGCTTTCAACAATTTTTCAGTCATATCACGACGGTGTCTGGTTGCGACAGGGAGCTCAATGCTCACGTTTATAGTGCTGCCTCACTGAAGTATCATGTCCCAGACACATTACATGATACCACACCCAGTCACATTATCCTGACACTGGATCGACCAGTCCTAGCTCTTCCCCGTAAACCTGAGTGCCAAGCGAGGAGCAGCTAGTACCATTTTTAACGACTTTGGTATGTCGCGGCCCGGGATCGAACCCCAGACCTCCCGTTCCCCGGAGCGGACACTCTACCAACTGAGCTATCGGGGCCGGTGCACCTGAAACATGCGCTCCCCTAAAAAGCTTTCAATAAAACTGGAAAGTTTTCTCTTAAGCCAGTGTTATGGAGATCTTTCAATATTCCATAACGCCATGTTGTATCATATGCTTTCTCCAAGTCGACAAAGACAGCTACTACGTGTTCTTTGTTAATAAAAGAATCTCGTATATATGTTTCTAGTCTTATTAAATTGTCATTGGTACTACGTTCCGAACGAAAACCCGATTGATATTCTGAAATGAGGTTGTTGGACTCTAAGTACCAGACTAATCTCTTGTTTATCATTCTCTCCAATGTTTTACACAAACAACTTGTCAAAGCTATCGGACGATAATTTGTAGGTTCTGCATGATCTTTCCCTGGTTTCGGAATTGGTACAACTGTAGCTACACGCCAGCTCTCAGGACAGACCCCAGTTTCCCAAATATTATTAAAGATATCTATAAAGTGTTGTAAGAGAACTTTTTGACAGATGCTTAAGCATCTGATAATGAATTTCATCGGGGCCGGTTGCCGTATCATGTGATTTTTCAATGGCTTGAACGAGTTCGGATAAGTTAAAAGGTGTGTTGTATTCTTCGTGATTAAGGGATTTGAAGTTTAGATTTCTTTTCTCTTGGTCCTTTTTGAAATTTCTGAAAGTGTCAGAATAATTTACGCGATGATGAATTTCTCGAGAATGTGCTCCCAAGAGTATCTGAAATATCTTTTTTAGTTGAAGATATTGTGTCAAATTCAGTATTTAAATGTGTAAAACTAGAGGACTTTGTTTTTTTTTCTGAAATTTTTTGTACCATATCCCAAACCTTTTTAATGGGGGTTTTGTAGTTTAACTTTGAAACATATTCCCTCCATGACTTTCGTTTTGAAGCTCGGTTTGTTCGCCGAGCTTTAGCTCTAAATACTTTTACGTCGTTTAGCTTTTCTGAAGTGCGACTTTTGCAGAACTTATTTAGAGCCTGTTTGCGCTTTTGAATAGCTTCTTTACAGTCATTATTAAACCAATGCTTGCTTTTCTTAGTATTTGTGGAGGTCTTTGGAATGCATTGTTCTGATATATTAATAAGTGTATCTGTGAAATCAGAAACAATGTCAGATGATTCATTTAAGTGATCAACTGATAACTCTTCTTCACATAAATTATGGAATAATTCCCAGTCGGCTTTAAAATTTTCCATTTCTGGTTACAGTCCTCATCTGATTCGTTTACGCTCTCACATATAACAGGGAAGTGATCACTTCCGCACTGATCATCATGAACAGACCAGTCATAGTCAAAGAAGAGAGATGGGTGACACAAAGAGAGATCTAAAGAAGATAAATGACCTGTCGCAGGGTGAAGATAAGTATAAGATTTATCATTCATCAAGCAAAGATCGCTCTTTGCAATAAAATCTTCAACAAGTGCTCCTATGTTATTGATATCTTTACAGCCCCATAGAATATTATGACCATTGAAGTCGCCAACTAAAAGATATGGCGATGGAAGTTGACTCAGCAATGAGTCAAGATGTTCGGGTTTAAAGAAAATGAGGGTGGGATATATAGAGAGCAAATTGTAGTTTCTTTATGCCCATTTATCATAGAGTAACATCCCTTTGATTGCAGCAGTTAATTGCTTATTTTTGAACTTCTCATCACCATAGCCCCTTCAGTTTATATCGGATTTTCTTCGCAAGTCAGGAATAAAAGCTTGAATGAGTTTGAAAACTGGTGAGGTCAGCCTATTTATCACAGAGTTACATTCTACTTGATTTGCAGAAAATGCTTACCCTGTCATCACCATGTCCTCTCATAAATCCTTCAGTAAAGGTTGGCACTTCCTCCAACTTTGAATCTGTTAGCTCAGGTGAGCGATACAGGACCAGATTGGTCCTCTTTTTTTTTTTAATTTAGAGAATAACAAACATAATACCGTAATGATCTTAAGTATTGGAGAAAAAAGGCGTAAGCCAAAAGTGCAGACCCTGGTGAAACTTCTTCTGCAAGATCAGTCTGATCAAGATCTACACTGTTTGCCATTCGTCTGCGCTTTCAGTGCTGGGTTGTTAAACATGCCTCTCTGCCGGCAGCTATTTCCTAACGGGCCAACTACGGACCAACAGCGATACTGTGATCATCAGCTTAACATGTCCATGTAATGAGCACCTATCTAAACGCAAAGTTGCATATTTTAAAGAGGTATACATTATTTTCCTTATCTTGCTCTAAAACATAGATTGCGGGTAATCGTTATAATTGCATTTTAATCTACATTTGGACTTGAATAAGAATAATATATAAACAGTCGTCTGAAAATTCTTGTTTCTAGACGTATGAAATAGAAGTGAAGGCAATGATCAGGAATTGATACAATTAACCCACACAGCTCCAATCAGAGACACCAAAGGGAAAGAAACACAAACATGAAACAACTAGTCCCTAATAGAAACATCGACAGCGGAGAGCCAAAAGGACAGTTACTTTCCCTCAAAATGGCCAATTGGCTATCCAAAACAAAATAATATAAGCGATATACACTCAAAGACACCACAACAAAAGTAAACCACGACAGAAGAACCGCCTTGGAACGGTCAGTGAAACAAATTACATGGGGGTGGGCTTAAATTTTTTCTACGCGGCCGCAATCCTCTCCCTTACTTCCGTCGTGATTTAGACAAATAATGTATTCAGTCCGCTCAAGGTCTCCTAACTCATACGCCATTTCAGAAAGCTAATGTTTTTATCCTATTGTCAGCATTCTTTGATGGCTGGGTCGGTTGTTTGTGAAGGCTGCGTTCTTTGATCGTTATTTTTCTCAAGTGATAGTTTGCAATATTTCACACATTGTTCTAATGCACGTTTGTTCAACAGTCTCAATGGTGAAAATGTGTATCGTATGGATGCTTTCAGCAAAGATAAAAACATACCCTTCCAAACAACACTTTCTACTTAATAAAGTTATTCAGTTCATATCTTACCTTATTAGCTTGTGTCTTATTTTAATGCAATCAGGAAGTACTGCAGTTAAAACATCTAAAACAATGTATTTTACAGATGGACTCAGCAAAAGAAGAAACTGAAACAAACAAAATGGATGCTTTTGTCGCAAATCAAGTGGATGCCAGGGAAAGACAGGGCCATAGTTCTGATAGTGATGAGGATACATCACTCCAAATGTTATGCCAACAATTTCATGATAATGATAATTCGAAACCACTCTCGGCAGTTCAACAGCAGATTCGTGAAAGGGATGTTACGAGCTCCAATGTTACTGAAAGTATGTCAGTATCACCTGAGGATTCCGATGACTCTGTTAAAGAATCAACTTTTAAAGTAAAGAAGAAAGAACTAGAACAGTCTGACACGTCCGATAATGAAACACAAATGGAGGGAAAGAGAAAAATCTAAGCAGAGGAGGGACTGTATTATCACTAAGTATCAAACGCACCGTGCAAAAGAAGCCAAAACCAGTTTAAAATGACCAACCTTGCAGCAAAAGTGCAGGACTTAAAAAAGAAATGGGGAACTCATTCTGGTGGGAAAAGCATTAAGTTGAAATTACCACCCAAAACTGTGTCTAGGGATAAAAACTGGAAGCGAAAGCAATCTACTTTCAACAGAAAACGATTAATCCAAGGAAGACCTAGGACACCAAAACAAAAAGCAATACCAATATTTGCTAAAGTTGAAACGAAGACCTTGAGTCAAGCCAAGAACCTAAGTAGTGCTTTTAAAGTCAGGCAATGATGTAAGGAATCTGGATGCTCTTTTGAACAGCAATGGTCTACAGAGGAAGAAAATATTTGGTGATGGAAACTGTTTTTTCACTGCTTTAATGAATATTCTAACACAGCGCGCCTATATGGGCAATGCAAAATAACTGTGTTTTATTCTGCAACAAATCACAGCTCGGAAGAGCGTGACGTGTGACGTCATTAAAAACTGCAAATTTATGACGTCACTAGTCGATTTACTTGACGTTAGTCGGTGTAACGTCATTTTCTCGCATCGAGAACGTTAGAAAAGGATGTAAATGCATGTGTTTCAGTCGATAATTTGAGCGTGATTTCTTCTAACAATGGCGAAAAGTTGTGAGATTTTGAAGGAAACAACAACATTATTGCCGATTTTCAGCGTGTTAGAATCGAAATAGATCAGCTGTAGCCAGTGATTTGTTGGGTAATAAATCACAGTTTGCCGTCGCGCTTGTGATTTGTCTACTTTACAACTGACCCTCAAACTGTGATTTATTACACAACAAATCACAGTTAGAGCTGATCTATTTCTTAAACAATGGAATTAATGAGGAAGCACTTAGCCTGAGAAAAAACATTTGTGACCATATAAGAGACAATAAAGAGCTTTACATCGGTTTCCTAAGAAAATATGAAACTTGTGTCGAGGAATGGTTCAACAATCAGATAGAAGCCTTTGTGGTGCAGTGGTTACGCTACTCGCCTTGTAAACCAGGGATTGCAGGATCGATCCCGGGCTTCTCCAGACTTTCGGATGAGTCTTTAAACCGAGGTCCCGTCTCCGTATGACCTTAGCTATTGGTGGGACTCACTCACTCGCTCAACAATCTGACTGAATATTACGACAGAATGGTAGTTGGTCTGTTGATTTAGGCGCCATTTTGTCCCTTGCAGTTGCAAACTAAACAGACAGAGAAATAATAATTTACACTAGCAAACGGTCAAATCCAATTATTTCGGTTAAACCCTCTTCTCATTGACGCTTATGACCCACAAAGAGGGTTGACGCGTCGTTAAACACGAAATCATCATCATCATCATAAACCCTCTTCTAATACTGACAATGACATCGACCACCAATAACTATTGCTTATATTGCAACACCAGGCTTTGAACATTATGACTGTTGTGAATTATTGGGAACAGATAAGAATAAAAGTGTGACTTCTGATGGAAAAGTTTCACCTAGCCCCGAGGTTATAAAACTTCTGGAGTACGATCTCAGACTCAGCGGAACTACTTTCCTGAGTCTGAGATCAAAATCGAGGTTATAAAACTTCTGAGTACGTTTTCATGCTCAACTTTGAGCATGACGTTGAGCAGGAAACGTGATAATCTTGAGCAAGCCCCTTACCAGTCTCAGGGTTATGCTCAAGTAAAAAGATGGTGGCACATGTCCGACAAGAACGCCGGAGACGGCAAAATTTAATGAGACAGCCACGAGTTTTTCGCGATCGTTCCAATACGCTGGAAATGTACACTGCAGATGAGGTTTTTGAGCGCTACCGTTTCAGACCGGAGACCATTACTTACATTGTGGGCATACTACCGAACTTAGAGAAACCAACAGGAAGAAACAACCCCCTACCTCCTTTACTTCAGCTTCTAGTTTGCCTTCGATATTTTGCAACAGGAGCCATCCACCTACTGATCGGCGATTCCCTGAACATTTCCCGTTCGACAGCTGGAAGGTGCATAAGGGATGTTGCAGAGAAGATCTTTAGCCTTTCACGTACCTTCATACAATTTCCAACGGGAAGAGCAGCCAACGATGTGAAAACGTCTTTCTTCAAAATTGCAGGTTTTTATTGCGATGTCAGTCGATGTCATTCTATTATTGGATTTTCCAATCCGTTTTAATTTATAATGAATATGATTGGTTATCTCTTTGAAACTTGACGTCACAACTGCTGAAACACAAGTGACTTGAGGGGAAATAAACTAACGTTGCACTTCTTTAATCGTACGGGCCTCTTTTAGTGCTGGACTGGATGTACAGTCTGTCTGACTGTCTCTGTCTGCCTTTCTGTCACTCTCTATAATTTTGGAAAATACGTGTATCACCCAACTTTTTTTTGGCAGACAGATGCAAACAGCAATGTACTTCTCTCTCTCTCTCTCACGGCCCCCGCCTATTGGGGCTATTGCATCTGTCTGCATCCCCCCCCCCCAAAAAAAAAAAGTTGGGAGAATAAATAAATGGGCTGCATGATGCTTCCATGCAGAGCTGAAATCCTGAAACCGACCACACACGAGTACTGGTAAACCGCTTAGACGATCTAAGCCTGCCCAGGTAAAGCGGTGCGTGCTTATAAACCATATTGATTTCATTGGGCGACAAGGCTTGAGATGTCATTTCATCTCATTGTCGGGTAAAAGTCCCACAAACATGGAAGCAACGTCTCCAAATTGACCTATTCATTCACTGTTGACGGGGACGTTCAACCTCAATCAACAATCTCTCTCTATCTCTCTCTCTCTCTCTCTGTTTCGTTAACCAGTAGTGGTAGGTGGATGGAGGTGGGGGGGGGGGGGTGAGGAGTGATGAAGGGCGGGTCTATAGGTTAAAACTTCGTTCCCCGGCTTTCATAATGTCAAGTCTTGCAGTCAAGTCCTACCGCGACTGAAAGTACTGGCGAGTCGATTGTCTCTGTGTACAGGCTTGCAAAAGTGCTCCCGAACGGAACGGGGACTGTTTCTGTGAACCCTTAACTTTAACCCTGTACTTTAATCAACCATTAGATATCTGATCAGACGCCGCGCTCTGCAGCGTCTTATCTGGGTCACACTATGGTCAAGCCCGCAATAACCCTTTTACGCAGCCTTCTGATCTCAGCTCGGCCTTTACGAATGAGTGGTTATTTTCTGAAAATACCTTACCATAAGCCCCAACCACCCCCACCCCACGCCGAATGGGGCTTGAACAAATAGATGCGCTGCAGGATGCTTCCACGCAGAGCTGAAACCGACCGCAAATGGATACTGGTAAACTGCTTAGAGGATGTAATCCTGCCCAGGCAAAGTGATGCGAGTACTTTTCATGTTTATAAACAGTATTGTTTTCATTGGGCGGCAGGTTTTGAGATGTCATTTTATCATAATGTCAGTTAATAGTCCCAAAATTGGAAGCAACGTCTCCAAAATTACCTATATAGTGTTTAACCTCAAATAAAAAAACTAACTAACTAACTAAATCTTTATTTAAATAACTTTTATCCAGATTTTCTAGAAAAACCAATGATGGTCACGTGGATATCAGCAATGATAGAGATCTTTTTATAAGTTTGGTTCGATTTACAAACAATCTACGCAAAGGAATACAATGTAGTTGATATGTTTTTTGTGTGTTTTTTTTTTTTGTTTGTTTGTTTTATATCTCATTTTGGTTTTACGGCGCTTTGAAGATTTATTAACTTATTTGGACTGATCATTTATGATATGTGTGTGAAAACCGGAGTACGAGGAAAAAACAATCATACATTCCTTTGGTGAACTTTGCGTTTCACATGTGACCCGAGCGAGGCTCGAACCACATTGGAGAGAAACCTAATGGTTAAGAGTTGGCGCTCTTATCTACTTAGCCACGGAGTCCCGTTCAAGAATATGCTGTTCTAGGCTGGATGTGTGTGTGTGTTGTACCAACAACTAAGGTCATATGAAGACTGAAACACGGTTATAAGTCTGAAAAAAAGCCCGGAATCAATCCCTCGGTCCCTGTTTTGCGAATCGAGTAGCTTTACCATTACACCATGACAGCTTCTAAGACGCTATAAAGTAAGCAGCAATGCTGATATGGAGCGTTATTTGAGAAATGAAATTATTTTTCTGCAGTTCATTGAAGTATGAACGCAGTGGGTCGCGTGCAAAGTAAATGAACCCCATTGGGGTTCATGTAAACTTTGCTAGCGACCCACTGTTGTTCATACTTTCACGAAACGCAGAAAAAATAAGTTTATTTTTTATATTTATATTATTTGCCCCTCATCACTCATCACAAGAAATGCTTGTCGGGCAAATTTTTAAAGCTGAAAAACATTTACACGCTTTTTTATCTACAAAGAGCGGAGCAGCGTTGACGTCATCAACGCCCGTAGAGAACAATGGTTTAAAATGACGTCACTTAACGTCATTGAAAATCATGTGATTCGATACTTTCGTGGAAATATGAACGTAATTGTTTTCTATAGGTTTACATTAGACGTTACATTGGAAATGTAAATATAACTAAATAATAATAATCGACCCTATTTATAGAAGATAGTGTCCATGTGGTTTTTTAACTTACTGGGTAGAAATCAGCAACAAGCAAAAAAGACTCGTGCTGAATGAAATAATACTATATGCTTGTGCGGATTGAACCCGTTACCTCTCGATCCCGACTCCGATGCTTTACCACTGCATCACAGCGCTCTGTGGTCAATGCACATGCCCATGGTGCTTGAGTCCGCCTGTTCAATCCCCTGCAGCAGTAATTAAATTTCGGTGTCGGACACTCTCCTTTGACGTATTTTTTATGAATGATAATCATAAAGTGCGCTTAGTATCAGGACGTTACTTTGATGTCCCAGTGCGCATGGAAAGTAATCTCCTGATCCCTCTTTCATACATTACACGATTACTTCCTATGCTATCTCACGCATATCTGTAATGGATATCATTTACAGTGTATGTGTTCCCTCGGGGATTTAAGAATAATTAATACGACTATAGATTATAATAGACAAATATTCCATCTCTATTACGGCCCCCGCCCATCGGGGCTTGAAGAAATAAATGGGCTGCATGATGCTTCCACGCAGAGCTGAATCCGACCACACACAATTATTGGTAAACCGCTTAGAGGATCTAAGCCTGCCTAAGCAAAGCGGTGCAAGTCGGACCGTCCATGCTTACAAACCCTATTTGTTTCATTGGGCGATAGAGCTTGGGATGTCATTTCATCTCAAATTCGGGTAAAAGTCCCACAAAATTGGAAGCAACATCTCCGAAATTACCTATTTATAATATGACGTCGCGTCTGAGAGTGTAATAACGCCATGTAATATTTTCGATAACCACTAGTGGATTAAATATGCAAATTAGCAAGATACGTCCCGTAACGTTACATGTACGACGTCCTTAACGACGTCGCGTTTACCTAAGGGCGGAATATTGACATTTTTGTAAACAACCGTGAATAAAATGCGTTTTAAATGTCATATGATAAAAAGATTCTTGCATTCGTGCTCATGTATTATTGAATTTATTAAACTCGTTGAGAAAAAGGGATAAAATGCTCGGCACAGCCTCGCATTTTATCCCTTTTCCTCAACTCGTTTAATAAATTCAATAATACATGAACACTCATGTAAAATTCTCTATATAGTGTTGACGGGGACGTTAAACATCAAACAAACAAACAAAATCCATCTCTATTAGGATGTCCTATTTTCGTGACAGTGGCATTTCAGTAGCTGAAACTCTGAAAAACTTACCCTTGTCTACCCATTTTGCTAGGCGTAAATTTCGTTACGCACCGTAACTGCCGTTACGCATACGGTCTCGCCGGCCTCGATATCTCAGTCGGATGCGCGTCCGACTGTTAATTTGGATGACGCGGGTTCGATACCTGTCGGGGCCGGCAAAAATGTTTTCATTGAATCTTTTTCTACGGTCATTGTCTCCCTTGTTTTTCATCCACTACTGATATGTTATGGTCAAAAAGTTTTTACAAATACCCCGTCTATGCCCATTGGCACAATATCAAGGTCACAAATTTTGAAAAATCACGCCAAAGTGTTCGACCAATCGACGTTTTCATAGTCAATTTTAGTGTGTGTGTGTGTGTGTGTGTGTGTGTGTGTGTGTGTGTGTGTGTGTGTGTTCTCATACAGTCTAACGTTGAGCTACAGTACCTATATATAGATCACCATGTGTCATAGATCGAAGTTTGATAGGTTAATAAAGTTGTGAAGTGTTTAAGCGTTTGTTTCTATTCCACCCCAATATACTTCGCTGCTTAAGTGTCCATCTCTTATATCAATAGTCCTACATACTAACAATGCATGTACCGTTAAAGGCACTTACACATCTAATTTGCATGCTTGAACTCTATGCTTCAATGCATTCGCCATTTTGGTCTTATCGTGAAACGTTGTATACGTTTTACATTCTAAGTACATGATTGTTATTATATGAAAATATGATTTTCAGGTATGTCATTTACATTGTCTTTACTTTATTTTGTATCATCATTTAATGCAATATATGTATTAGGAAAGCTCATTTGTACATGAATATATCGTGATACTGCAAGACAAAGCAACGTTGATGTATTGCCTATGTTGGTTGATTGGTTGATTTGAGGTTTAACGTCCCCGTCAACACTCTAAAGGTCATTTTGGAGACGTTTCTTCCAGTTTTGTGGGACTTTTACCCGACATTGAGATGAAATGACATCTCAAAGTAGAAGTAAAACAAAGATTAGGAATTGATACAATAAACTTACTCCATCCATAAAAGACACCAAAGGGAAAGAAATACAAACATTAAGCGACCAGACCATAATGGAAACCTAAACAAAGGAAGGCCATAAGGACAGTTACTTTCCCACAAAATGGCCATATGGCCATCCAAAATTAAAAGACACAAGTGATACACACAGTAAGTAACAAACAACAACATAAATAAATCGCCACAGAAGAGCCGCCTTGGAACGGTCAGTGGAAGATTTCCACTGAGGGGCTTAAATCGATTTTACGTGGCCACAATCCTCGCCCTTACTTCCGTCGCGATTTAGACAAATAATTTGTTCAGTCCGCATGAAGGCCTCCTTACTCATCAGTGCAACATCTCCGTGAACACAGAAATCAAAGAACCACAGAGGTGAGACAACGGTGAGGACTCGACAGCAAGAAACCACTGAAATGCTGGCGCAAAAGAAAACCAACAGTTAGACTCCGATGAGCCCGACCAGAGACAGAGCATCAAGCCCTGTCACCCAATGAAACCAATAAGGTTTATTAGCATGGACGGTCCGCCTCGCACCGCGGTTTCTGGACAGGCTTAGATCCTCTAAGCGGTTAACCAGTACTAGTGTGCGGGCCAGATTCAGCTGGCTGATTGCCTATGTTGGGATTCATATTCACAACAACCTGATATTTTGTATGTCATTTTTGCCATCTATGCTTCAAGGCATTCGCCATTTTGGTCTTATCGTGAAACGTTGTATACGTTTTACATTCTAAGTACATGATTGTTATTATATGAAAATATTGATATATTTTCAGATGCACCATGTATCCATAGCTTTCCTGATGAATCGTTGTTACGTCATTAAACATACAGATTTCGTCTCATCTTGTGTATTCTTGTGTATTCCTGTCTGATCCAATGATGAACCGATGATCGGTGACACATAGATTCACCTACTTATTTTGTCATTTTCTATTTGATACAGGGTTCCCTAATGTTTTGGGAAGCATTGACGGCACCTTTATACGTATTATACAGCCCAGAGACAATGAAGGAGATTTTATTAACCGGAAAGGATATCATGCTTTAAATGTTCAGGTTTCATATTCAAAACATTCAAGATCTTATCAGCAGATTTGCATTTTTAAACTTTGGTCGCTATGTTATTGATCTCTATCGGCTCGATATGAGTGAAATAATCTTGAAACCCAAACCAAAAAAAAAAAATGTTATTGATCTCATAAGTGTTTCTGATAGCGCTTATGATGATGGTAATTAGCAAATTTTTCTGGTTCTAATTTTAACACAGAATAGAAGTGAAAGCAATGATGCTAAAACGATGCAATTAACCAACACCTCCAGTCAGAGACACCGCACCCCCCCCCCCCCCCCACCAAACAATATATATAGAGAGAGAGAGAGAGAGAGAGACAAATGAATTAGCGCACAAAAATCGGTCGCACCGCAACCGGGACTCGAACCACGGATCTCCTGCATTCCGGGCAGACGTGCTAACCATTACACCACCGCGGCCTTCCTTTCGGTGCGACCGATTTTTGTGGGAAGGCCGCGGTGGTGTAATGGTTAGCACGTCTGCCCGGAATGCAGGAGATCCGTGGTTCGAGTCCCGGTTGCGGTGCGACCGATTTTTGTGCGCTAATTCATTTGTCTATTTAATTGCCTGTATCGTGCTTTACTTTGATTTTCATATATATATATATATATATATATATATATATATATATATATATATATATATATACAGCTATGAGGTGGTATATGGGTACTCTGTCCGTGAGATGTTTTATGGGACATCGCCTTTCTAATAGGCCTAACAAAATGAAATTTTGTATTCGGGAGTAGTTTGATGCACAGATTGTAAATATAAAAAGATTTTATTGCTTAACCTTTAAACATAGAAAAACTGTATATAGCACTGTGGGATACCGTCACTATGGGACATTTCATATATAATATCCCATTAACATTCCAAAAACAAAATCTATATATAAGCACTGTGGGATACCGTCACTGTGGGACATTTCATATAATATCCCATAAATCTTCCATTAACAAAAACTATATATAAGCACTCTGGGATACTGTTTCATGTAACATCCCATAAACATTGTAGATACCGTCATTGTCAGCCATTGTCATATAAATTCCCATAACCTTCCACCAAAAAAAATGTTTAAAAGCACAATGGGATCCCGTCGCTGTGGGGCATTTCAACATAATATAGCAGAGCTTCCTAGCAATTATTTTTTTACAATCTTTCACACATTATCTGGCTAAGCAGATAAAACCAGAAGTAAAACTGTGTCCATATTGTTTTGTTTGTTTGTATTAAGAGTTTAACTGTCCAGTCAACACTATTTAGGTCATTGTTGAGCAAGTCAGTTTTCCTATCCATACTTGTGCTGGGACGGCTTATACGAAATCTGTTTACCAGTACAGTGCACAATATTTCACCAGAAACTGACAACTGCCCTTCTTGAAACAGTGAAAGGGAGAGAATCGTCGAAGAAAAGATTTCATGATCAATCTCCATGAAATAATATTGCCGACCGCGACAGGTATCGAACCCGAGTCCACCTGATCACCAGGCAGACGTGCATCTGACTAAGCTACCGAGGCCGGCTGTGCCCAAACTGTAGTCCATAAAACACGATTGGGTGTATGTTACAAGGTTGAAGAATTCCATTTACACGCCCGTTTTGGTCACAGTAATGCAGCATTTATACTCTATGTGTTGATATTGGTGTACCTGCCAGTCCTAAATTTAATTAATGCATCCAGTATACATGTTCCTTATACAAGGTTGAACATTTTAGACAAAAACGTACATGATTGACCACGTGAGAAACAGCTACTGTTTTCATCTTGACTATCTTAAAATTTGAGGGAAAAGTGAACAAATTAACTGCTAGGATGTCCTTTTTAGTGAATAAAATGACCTTCAGAGTTCGGTTTATTTTCAATGACCATGTTATTTTTTTTCTGCACAGAAAATTACCTTTTGATCTTTCCACGATGGCCTTTTAATCGTTCACCCGAGTCATTTAAAGCAATACGACCTGATGACTTAGTCTTTAACCCGATTTAACCCATAATTCCAACTTAACCCATATTCTAACTTAAATTCTGTCTTTTTCAGGACAAACACTCTGATTAAGATTTGACATCTTAATCCAATATTCAGGTGGAGATTCATTAAGACTGAAGCAAAAGAATGTGCACTCTACTGGTTAACCGCTTACGTATATGCCTGACAAGAAAAATTGTGGATAAAAAAACTGACCGGCTCAAAAATTACCTAAATAGTGTTGACTGGGCCGTTACTTATGTTGAACGTTTGTTTTGTTTGTTTGATTTGTGGTTTAACGTCTCCTCAACACTGTGTAGGTCATTTTGGAGGTGTTGCTTCCAATTTGGTGGGACTTTTACCCGACACCGAGATGAAATGACATCTCAAGCCCTGCCACCCAATGAAACCAACAGGGCTTATAGACATGGGCGGCCCGACTAGCACTGCTTTGCCTGGGCAGGTTTAGATCCTGTAAGTGGTTTACCAAAGTTTTGCCTGGGCAGGCTTAGATCCTGTAAGTGGTTTACCAGTACTTGGGTAAACCACTTACAGGATCTAAGCCTGCCCAGGCAAAGCAGTGCTAGTCGGCCGCCCATGTTTATAAGCCATATTGGTTTCATTGGGTGGCAGGGCTTGAGATGTCATTTCATCTCGGTCTCGGGTAAAAGACCCGCCAAACTGGAAGCAACACCTCCAAAATAACCTACACAGTGTTGAGGAGACGTCAAACCACAAATCAAACAAACGTTCAGCTTAAGTTTCATGAAGATTGAAGCCAAACTGTGGCCTCTACGGTGCACACAAGGTTTTAAATATGACCTAGTGGTCTAGATTTTCACCTCACAAGACCAATATTCAAAATTGATCCACATATCAAGTCAAACACTCTCGTGAAGTTTCAAGATTGAAGAAAAACTGCAGTTTCTAAGGTACACACAATTCTTTAACAAAATTTGACCCAGCAATCTCATTTTTGATCCGACATGACCCATATTCGAACTTGACCGAGAAATCTCAAGACAAACATTCAGGTGAAGTTTCATGAAGATTGAAACTAAACTGCGGTTTCTAGGGTGCACAGGTTTTAACAAACTTTGACCTAGTGACCTAGTTTTTTATCCAACATGACCTATATTCGTACTTGACTGAAATATCATCAAGACAAACAAATTGGTAAAGTTTCATAAAGACAAGATTAAAACTGTGGCCTCTAGAGGTTGCACAAAGTAATTGTTGACGACTTACGACGCACGACTGACGCACAGCTCACTTAGGATGATCACAATAGCTCTCCTTGTGCACTTTGTGCTCAAGTGAGCTAAAAACACTTTTTAAACAGCATGTCTATCTTTTTTATATTCAAAACTGTAGAGAACAACCAAAATATAAATAAAGGGTTATCCAATACACCACAGAACTGAAAAGCATGGAGTCTACATGTTTTCTGTGCCTGACTGGCTAGTTTTGGCCAATTAGGCCTCATCAGTGACCCTCAAGTATTTTCAAAACTCCACAATGGAATAAATGATCCAGAAAGACAAGAAAATATAAACTGCACTATGATGAAGGGCAGGAAGATATTTTACGGCCACCACACATTCCCTTAACATCAGCTGTCGTGACTTTCTTCAAAAGGGTTATCCTTTCGAAGCAAGGAATACACCACAGAACTGAAAAGTATGGAGTGCGGTCAGACTAGCTAGTTTCGGCCAATTAGGCCTCATTAGTGACCCTCAAATATTTTCAAAATTCCACAAAGGAATCAATGATCACAAAGGACAAGAAAATATAAACTATTCTATGATGAAGGGCAGGGAGACTTTTAACTGCCATGAAACATTCCCTTCTCATCAGCTGTTGTGACTTAAAGTATGTTCTATAAAAGAGTTATCCTTTGGAAGTAAGGAATACACCTAAGAAAAGTATGCTATTTTCAGGGAGATATGTTACTTTTATAGTTTTATTCAGATTTTTGTATTAACTACAAATCACTACCATAAAACATTTAACATAACAGGTCCAAGTCCATAACCTTGACCTTAAGGTCATAGGCAAGAATGGGGTTATTGCTGAACGAAAATTTGTCCTATCACTAGCATCATTCCAGATCCATCATATGAGATATTAAAACTTATAATACAAATGTTGATATAGAATTTCTAAGTCCATGACCTTGCATTTGAAGTAGGTAATTGCTGATCATACCAGTTATAAACCAAATCCATCAAACATTTTGGAATATGTGAGCTGTTTGAAAATTTAAGGCAAAACTTTAACACTTAAGGTACAAGTCCATGACATCGACCTTAAGTTCATTGGCATGGATGGGGGTTTGGTTAAATATAAATTTGGACCCAAATCTGTCATCATAGAAAAAATAAACCAAATCCATATTATGGTCCGGTGAAAATTTCAATGTAAAACTTTCAAATAAAAGTAACATCAATAGTTCAGTCAGTGACCTTGACATTAGGGATAGATTCAACTAAAATGTTGATATAAAATTTCTATGTCCATGACCTTGCATTTGAGGTAGGGTATTGCTGATCATACCAGTTATATAGTTCAGTCAGTGACCTTGACATTAGGGATAGATTCAACTAAAATGTTGATATAAAATATCTCAGTCCATGACCTTGCATTTGAGGTAGGGTATTGCTGATCATACCAATTATAAACCAAATCCATCAAACAGTTTGGAATATGTGAGCTGTTTGAACATTTAAGGCAAAACTTTAACACTTAAGGTACAAGTCCATGACCTCGACCTTAAGTTCATTGGCATGGATGGGGGTTTGGTTAAATATAAATTTGGACCCAAATCTGTCATCATAGAAAAAATAAACCAAATCCACAATATGGTCGGGTGAAAATTTCAATGTAAAACTTTAAAATAAAAGTAAAATCAATAAACATTAATAGTTCAGTCAGTGACCTTGACATTAGGGTTAGACTCAATTGAAAGGGATTGTTGTATCTTGGCATGTGGTGCTCTAATGACCTAACAAGTTCATGGGATAGACAAGATTAAATGGAGGAATATGTATGTCCTATGGAAATTAGCTTCTAGAAGAGAATCACTCTGGCTGGTATAAGTGATTACTCTACAGAGGTAAGGGTTCCACTGGAAGTCCTGTATGTATTTCTATGGTTGCAAGACAGAGAATTTTCCTTCCACAACAGTCCCAAAGATCTAGATCCATCTTATTAGAAGGATATAGATCTTAAGGATTGTTTTGGAAGAGCATAATCCATTTTATAACAGAATTACACAAGACTGACATATATCTGCAGTAATTTTGGGCGAGTTTAGCAGTCTTATAACCAAATAATTATAGGCCCCCGCCCATAGGGGCTTGAAGAAATATATGGGCTGCATGATGCTTCAACGCAGAGCTGAATCCGGCCCGCACACCGGATTGCTCACTGGGTTACAGGCAAGAGTTTCGCTTGACATGAGTTTTCGTTAATATCTAAACATGTCTTCATTGCACTAGACCCTTCATTATCATGTTGGAACAGATGCAAGACCTTATAAAAATCATCAAACCTGCATGTACAGAAGTGCAATTGCCTTAGCTTGAATCTGAGTAAGGTCTTCAAGGGGCAGCCCCTATGTGCTTTTTGCGTCCGGTTACCGTAAAAACCAGTTCAGTCAGTCAGGTCTTCAAAACAATAAACAACCATTTACTAATAAAGTTTGTTTTTATTTTCATCATTTAAATTGCACATAATGTAAATTTCCTAAACCCCCCCCCCCCCTCCCTTCCACTCCCCCAACATCGGGGCTTGAAGAAACAGATGGGCTGCATGATGCTTCCATGCAGAGCTGAAACCGACGCACAAGAGTACTGGTAAACCACTTAGAGGATCTAAGGCTGCCCAGGCAAAGCGGTTGGAGTCTGACCATCCATGCTTATTAAACCCTATTGACCCTATTGGGCGACAGGGCTTGAGATGTCATTTCATCTCAATGTTAGGTAGAAGTCCAACAAAAATTGAAATCAACATATACAAATGATGTATACAGTGTTGATAGGGACATTAAACCTCAGATCAAACAAACAAAGCTGATTGTTTTTCGTTTCACTGACCGTTCCAAGGCGGTTCTTCTGTCGCGGTTTAATTTTGTTATAGTTTGTCTGAGTATCTTGGGTGTTTGTGTGGCTTATGTTATTTATTTTGGATAGCCAGTTGGCCATTTTGTGGGAAAGTGACTGTCCTTTTGGCTTTCCGCTCTGTTGATGTTTCTATTAGGGTCTGATGTTTCATGTTTGTGTTTCTTTCCCTTGGTGTCTCTGACGGGAGCTGTGGGTTGATTGTATCTATTCCTGCTCATTGCCTCCACTTCTATTTTCTACATTTTGTTCAGCAGAGCAGAACCATTTTAGCAGTTTGGGTGGAGGGTCACCCAAGGATATTCCTGTGAAACTATTTTAAAATTGGCATTGTGGTTTTGGAGATGCCATTTGAAGTAATTGTTGATAAACAGACGGAGGGCCGGACATTTCGACAGGGACGGACAGAAGACAGAAATAAGGCGATCATAGTAACACACCTTGAGCACTTAGTGCTTATATGAGCTAACAATTGGCTCCCATAGGAGAACATTTCTTTTCATTATGAGTCAGAGTAGGCCCTTTAGCAAGAGCTGTTTTGCTTTGACAAATGGTGAAAAATGAGATGCATCACACACCTTAAATATTGATAGTGAAAACAACCTAAAGCTGTCAGAGGATCTTACTATAGCCCCACTGCAGCACAATTAGGCAGTGTTGAAATATTTTCAATTCCAGCTTTATACCAGAAAACATCACTGAAGAGCTCGAGCATGGTACATGGCAACATAAAAACTTTTCAAGGGCTTTTACTCCATAATTTCTGGGCCATTAGACCTAATTACGGTATACACAATTCATCAAACCACTGTCCATATGTGTACCAGGTTTCAACTTTGTGTAACCCTTACAGTTCTTGAGAATAGGTAAAAGCTTCATCAAAAAGGACAACAAACGTAAAAAGTTAAGCAAAATGTACTTCAAATAGTTGAAAACCTACTAAGGGACAAAACTCCAGGAGTGATGGACCATTGATTCTTATTCCAGCTTTCATAGTTCCTGTCAAGAAAATTTTCAAGAATAGCAAAATTTGAGAAATTACATAAATAGGTAACTCCATGGGTCATGGGCCCTTGGCAACTGTTCTGCCATTACAACTTTCTTATTTAAGAGACCAAGTGTGGTAAAAGTTTCATTGAGGCAGGACCACAAAGATAAAAAGGTATCAAACAAAATGTATTTTATTTTTCTGGAACCTATTGAGGGATATAACTCCAAGTGTCGCAGGCCCTTGGTCCCTATTAAGGTACAAAGGAAACAGCTAGTTAATGTCTGTTTATACAAACTTTCAGCATTCATATTTCCTGAGATATCTTATTAGAAAAAAATTCAAGAATGGCAAACTTTGAGAACCTATCAAGGGATATAACTCAATGAGTTATGGACCTTTAACCCCTACCCTTATATACTCAAAACATTCAATCATTGTTCATGTTTATACAAACTTTCAGCTTTCTAGCTTTAATAGTTCCTGAGGTATCTGTCACAAAAGTTCTTGTGAAAGGCACTATTGGAAAACCTAACATAGGACATAACTCAAAACACAAACGTTATGTTTTGTTTGTTTGATTTGAGGTTTAACATCTCCGTCAACACTGTAAAGGTCATTTTTGAGACGTTGCTTCCAATTTTGTGGGACTTTTACCCGACATTGAGATGAAATGACATCTCAAGCCCTGTAGCCCAATGAAACCAATAGGGTTTATTAGCATGGACGGTCTGCCTCGCACCGCGGTTCCTGGAAGGCTTAGATCCTCTAAGCAGTTTACCAGTACTAGTGTGTGGGCTGGATTCGGCTCTGCGTGGAAGCATCATGCAGCCCATATATTTCTTCTAGCCCCTATGGGGTTCGGGCCGACAAACTTTGTCTAAGGGGCCCCGGGGTGTGGCTTATTTGGACCCCAGGGGCATGATTGGCCGGATTTTTGTAGGTGACCACTTGACATTGTTACAAGCTAAATATCCAACCTCTGGGTCCTGTGGTTTCAGAGAAGAGGATTTTAATATTTCCCATTGTAAGTCTGTGGGAGCTTTATGTTGCCATGGCAACAAGAATTCCAATCGGATCAGCCCAAAAACCTCATGCAGCCTTTCCCCATACCTGATGATGCTTCTTATGAAATTTCATCCATATTGGCTATGGGGTATTAGCGATATACCTACTTGAAATTGTTTGCTGACGCACGGACGCACGCACGACGGACGAAATGTGAGCACAAAAGCTCACCTTGTCACTATCGAACCGAAACAAAATTCAGGAAGTACGTACTACAGATGGACAGAAAGATAAATGAGCAAGCAGAAACACAAACTGCCAAAATGAAAACATAATACCCTGCCACTAATGAGAGGCAGCATATAAAAACTTGGGTATAAAACTTTAAAGTGACACCCTTGCCATGGTGACAAAAATAGCTCCCTATATTTTTATAGACAAGCTTATATGCAAAAACAGGTTCATATAACTTGAAATGTGACTACAGGACACAGATGTCCCCGCCTGAGTGAGTGGGTGTTTGAGTTTTACATCTCACTAACAGCTAAGGTCATATGGAGACGGGACCTCGGTTTAAAGACTCATCCGAAAGTCTGGAGAAGCCCGGGATCAATCCTGTGACCCCTGATTTACAATGCGAGTAGTATAACCACTGCACCAAGGGGGCTTCTATGTCCCCGCCTGAAAATATGTTGATGTTAGTAGTTGACCTTTGACTGATAAGTCTGACCTTGACCTTACAGGTACCGACCTGGGTCTCGCGTGCAACAAATTGTCTCAAGATGGTTAACATTCCTGCCAAGTAATTTCCAAGTCCATCCAGGAACAACAAAGGTATTGAGCAGACACAACAGACACATTTCTTTACCTTTGACCTCTAAGTATGACCTTGATTTTGGAGGCACCAACCTGGGTCTTGCGCATGATACATCAACTCAGGATGATTAACATTTCTACCAAGTAATTTCCGAATCTATTCAGAATAACCAGACACAAGAAAAAGACATTTTCTTTACATTTGACTGCTAAGTATGACCTTGACCATAAAGGTACCAACCTGGATATTGTACATGACATATCCTCTCATGAAGGTTAACCTTTCTGCAGAGTAATTTCAAAAATCCATCCAGAAATAAGGAAGTAATTGACCGTGTTTAAGTTTCTGACCCTTTTATTAACCTTTGACCTCTAATAAAACCTTGACATGGAGGTGTGGACCTGGGTTTTGTGCGAGATAGATAGTCTCATGCTGGTTAACATTTCTGCCAAGCAATTTCAAAATCCATCCAGAAATAAGAAAGTTATTGACCATGTTTAAGTTTCGGACCCAATTTTTACCTTTGACCTCTAAATACAACCTTGACCTTGGAGGTACATACCTGGATTTTGGAGGCAATACATTGTCTCATGATTTTAACATATTGACCAAGCAATTTCCAAAGCCATCTGGTAATAAGGAAGTTATTGGCCGTGTTTAAGTTTCGCATAACCAAAAACACACCTATATAATTTTTACCCCCTTGAACCCCTCTTTTATATAGTAAAACTGGGGTTTACAGGAACATCAATTTTCTTATTTCTGCTCTAAAACATATATTGAGGGTACTCATTAGAACCGCCTCTAGAGGCAGTTCTAATGAGTACCCAAAACATATATTGTGGGTACTCGTTAGAATCACCTTGAAGAGGTGGTTCTAATGAGTACCCACAATCTATGTTTTGAGCAGAAATAAGAACAAGAGCTGTCTCATGACAGCATAGCTTGTTAACAATAAATTACAAAGATGTCAAAGATTTTGACCCCTAGCTGCACCCCATCCCCACTCCCAGGCATGAACCCAAGGGTGTGTTGTCTTCGAATCTCAGAAGACACTCCCAGGTACCCAAGTTGTAAATATTAATGCTTTGTGAGGAGTGGCTGTTGAGATATAAGCATTTCAAAAACTTTTAACAGTTTTACAGAAGTGTTCTAGATTTTGACCCCTAGCCCCACCGCGGGGCATGAACCCAGGGGTCTGTTCTCTTTGAACATCAGCAGACACTCCCAGGTACTTTAGTTCCAAATATGAGTGGTCTGTGATGAGTGACTGTTGAGATATAAGCATTTGAAAAACTTTTAACGCAGTGTGATGGGAACGCACACACAAACGTGCATGCCGAGGTGACAACAATAGCTCTCCATGTACTTCATACTGGCAAGCTAAAACTAGCACAATTTTTCATCTTAAAATTTTCTTTTTTCTGTGGTAAAATTTACACTGTATTTGCATTGGCAGGTTTTCGTGATGGGATCAACATTTTGACCTTTAACCTTTTATACGACCTTGACCTTGGATGTACTGTCCTGGTAATTTCAAAATCGATCCAGAAATAAGCAAGTTATTGACCCTGTTTAAGTTTTGGACGGACAAACGAATGGACAGACAAAAACGGACAGGGGCAACACTATATGTCCTTCCACCATTTTTTGAATGGTGGGGGAATAAAAAAAGGTTTGGTCCTTTGAGATCAGCGTGAATATTCTGAGAAATCAGAAATAAATTATTAGTTTAGACTCAAATTCTAAACAGGTTTTTTTTTAATTATTTGGACCTCATTTTGATTTATATCAGTCTTTGAATCGACTGCCTATTCGAATTTCGCCAAATTGCAGTATGCTTCCTCTGGCTTTCGTTGCCGGATCATTACAGGGTCACTGATGAGGCTTTATTAGCCGAAACTACGTAGTATGACCCATCTTCTTTCTTATGAATATTTTCATTGCTCTTAAAGGAACTCATTTTTGATTTTTATTTGCCTTCACTGCAGCTGGTGTTGTGCCGTGTGGCGGCCGTAAAACGTCTCCCCGTACATCAACCATAGTGCAGTTTATATTTTACTTTTGGTCCTTTGAGATCAGCGTGAATATTCTGAGAAATCAGAAATAAATTATTAGTTTAGACTCAAATTCTAAACAGGTTTTTTTTAATTATTTGGACCTCATTTTGATTTATATCAGTCTTTGAATCGACTGCCTATTCGAATTTCGCCAAATTGCAGTATGCTTCCTCTGGCTTTCGTTGCCGGATCATTACAGGGTCACTGATGAGGCTTTATTAGCCGAAACTACGTAGTATGACCCATCTTCTTTCTTATGAATATTTTCATTGCTCTTAAAGGAACTCATTTTTGATTTTTATTTGCTACAGGAGCAAACTTCAACAATGACAAATTTTTATAGAAAAATACAGATGAAAATAGCTGAATTTGAAAACAACATAGAGCCTGAAATGGCGGTTCATAATGAGTTGCCCCATCTAGATCTGAACTGTTTGCCCTCTAGTCTTTGAATTTTCAATAGGATATTGCTTTGATGAAACGTTGTTTTAATGTTGCAGAAGCAGATTTTGTTATCAACTTTTTGTGCTTGAAGGGTTGAACTCTTGAGGGTTGAACTCTCAAGAGTATGTCAAGGTTTCGTTTCTAAGACAGGTATGGTAGTTGTCAGCCCCTTTCTCTGTCTGTCTTGGAGTTGGATTCTCTGGTTACCAGCCAACAGCTGCCAGTGTCATAGTTCTCCATGAAAACCTATAAAAAATGTTAAATGTATTATTAATGAGTATGGATATGCCTTTATGTACCGGCCCCGATAGCTTAGTTGGTAGAGTGTCCGCTCCCGGGAACAGGAGGTCACGGGATCGATCCCGGGCCGCGATATACCAAAGCTGTTAGAAATGGTACTAGCTGCTCCTCGCTTGGCACTCAGATTTACGGGGTAGAGCTAGGCCTGGTCGACCCAGTGTCAGGATAATGTGACTGGGTGTGGTATCATGTAATGTGTCTGGGACATGATACTTCAGTGAAGCAGCACTATAAAAGTGAGCATTGAGCTCCCTGTCGCAACCAGACACCGTCGTGATATGACTGAAAATTTTTTGAAAGAACGTTAAACACGAATTCACACACACACATATACCTTTATGTTATTTTGCTTCTAAATATAAATGCGACACAAGTTTTGAGATTTCCTGTTTGCCATCCTAACAAAGAAATGCTTCCAAATGGTGGCAACACTTAATTAAATAAAAAAACTTGCTCCCTTAAAGACTTAAGAGGCCTCAAGGGAACATGGTCTTTTAGAACAAATGCCAATGTAATGGGAGGCAAATTCTTGATAACATTAATCATCCCTGAAAGTACTCTCATTTATATCCATGTTCTTTGCATGCATGCATGCATGCATGCATTTAGAAATCCTGAGTTTAACCAAGTTGTTTTTTAAATACAGTACTAAAGTAGTTCTCACTGAAAATAAGGGAAATTCTTTTTGACAATATCTAACTCACTATCACAAAGTTCATGGAAAACAACTCTCTCACCCCTGTAGGAATTCTTTCTACTTGTAGCCTAATAGTGAATATATATTGAGACAGACATAAATGAGCAAACAGTGCAGTCCCAGATCCTTAGAACAGTCTTATCAGAGGTTACACTATCTGTCATTTGATCCCCATCTTTTGGCAAATACCTGGATTATAAAACCACACTCTTCCATTTCCAAGACAATAATCATAATTAATAGTTATTATTGTATGTGTCCAAGTCTTAAGAATTTTTAAGAAAGTATAGAACTTTCTCAGCCCCCGCCTATCGGGGCTTGAAGAAATAGATGGGCTGCATGATGCCTCCACGCAGAGCTGAAACCGCCCCACACATGAGTACTGGTAAACAGCTTAAAGTCGGACCGTCCATGCTTATAAACCCTATTGGTTTCATTGGGTGGCAGGGCTTCAGATGTCATTTCATCTCAATGTCATGTCAAAGTCCTATAAAATTGGAAGCAACGTCTCCAAAATGACCTTTACAGTGTTGACGGGGAAGTTAAACCGCAAATCAAACAAACAAAATAGAACTTTCTGCATTTGTTCTTGACTATTTAAAGACTTACTAAAAGACTTGATCACAGACAGATGTGCATTCAGGGTGCAGATCAGTGTTCCTTCATGGTGCACTTCCTCACTTATGTGGTAGGTCGAATTTTGAGCCACTGGACTGTCGGGCACTGAAATGTTGATATCATATTATGGGTTATGTTCAAATAAAAGACTGAATACGTTAATTGCCCTCATTATTGGGATGTATGGATGACTTGTTATTTTACATTCTTTTCAACAGTATTTTCGTCATACCAAGACGATCATAGGCTGATAATGAAATGTTGTGTGCAATGGAATCCAGTTGACGTTTAAGAAGATTTTGCATCAAGTGGGGTGAACTCAGGACTGCTAGATCAGTAGGCCAGCACTCAACCCACTGAGCTACCATGGTTCTGCCTCGACACTGGGAAGCTTTAATCCATTACTTCAACTTCCATTGTGGAATAAAAATCAAAAATGAGTTCCTTTAAGAGCAATGAAAACATTCATAAGAAAGAAGATGGGCCATACTACGTAGTTTCGGCTAATAAAGCCTCATCAGTGACCCTGTAATGATGATGATGATGATTTCGTGTTTAACGACGCGTCAACCCTCTTTGTGGGTCATAAGCGTCAAACGGTTAATGGTTAAACGGCATGAATAATTATGATGATATTAAAAGTAAAAAGTCAGAATGATAATGTATAAAAATCTGAAACAGTTAAATCTTATGAAAAAGTCCAATTTCTTTTAAGAATAAAATAATATTATCAACAGGTACATCTCGAAACAGTTGTTGCAAAGTGTCAGCTTTGAAATATAAAATACGTGAGTGTGAAAAGTCAACACAGTCAATTAAGATATGTTTCACAGTGAATGGCTGATCACAACCTACACAAGAAGGCTGATCATCACCATTTAAAATATAAGAATGAGTAACTCTAGTATGGCCGATGCGCAGTCGTGTTAATACTACGTCCTCTTTTCTGGAAAACTGTGGAGGAGAGCATTTTGTACTAACGACAGGTTTAATGGCATGGAGTTTGTTATTTATTGCACGGTCCCATTCGCCTTGCCATTCCGACAAGATGTATCTGTTGATAAATGGTTTAAAATTGTTAAAAGGAATTTTAAAAACAGATGGATCAAGATTGAGCGATTCCTTTGCTTTCTTGTCGGCATATTCATTGCCGACAATGCCAATATGGCTCGGAAGCCAACAAAACAAGATTTGGTGTGTTTTAGAAATTTCATGATGTTTTTCGATCAATTTTTGAATTTGAGGATTTTTAGATGATGAATGGTCTAAAGCCTTAAGCACAGAAAGTGAATCCGAAAATATAATTGCTTTTTGAATTGTTGAAGAACTGATAAAATCTAAAGCTAGGTCTATTGCTTTGGCTTCAGCTGTAAAAATAGATGAACCATCTGGAAGGCGCATGGTTTTGTGCGTATCTTTAGAAACATACGCACAGCCAACTTTATCTCCTTCTTTGGAACCATCAGTATAGACTTGCTGGTAATCATTGTAACGTGACTGCAGTACCTGAAAGTTTTGTTTGAGAAGTATTGGATTTGATTCGGATTTTTTTCCATCATGTAAGTCGAACAGAATAGAAGGTTGTTTAATACACCAAGATGGAACTTCGGCGGTTTCATGTTTTTGAATATTTTTAAGGTCGATACCTGAATTTTCCAGCAGTGGTAAAATACGTAGTCCAAAAGGTTTGATTGCTGTGGGTTTTGTTTCATACTTATCTACAAATTGAGGTCGAAATGAAATTTTGGATGCCGGGTTAGATGGATTTGCAGCAAGTCTGATAGCATACTGAAGAGAAAGTTTCTCTCTGCGCGAGGTTAAAGATGGTTCACCTGCTTCTACATAAAGGCTTAATACGGGAGAAGTACGGAAGGCTCCCATGGCCAGACGAAGGCCTTGGTGATGGATAGTATCCAAGGATTTTAAATAGGACTTTCTGGCAGAACCATAAACAACAGACCCATAATCTAATTTAGATCTTATTAAAGACCGGTAAAGATGTAATAAAGTATACCGATCTGCTCCCCAACTTGTATGAGCTAAAACTTTCAAACGATTCAAAGCTTTTAAGCATTTCGCTTTAAGATATTTAATATGTGGAATAAAAGATAACTTTTGATCAAATATGACCCCAAGAAATTTGGCTTCTTCAACAACAGGAATTTGTGATCCGTATAAAAACAGGGAAGGATGTTCGTGTTTCTTCCGTAGTTTACAAAAATGAACACACTGCGTTTTCGACTTGGAGAACTTGAAACCATTTTTATCAGTCCATTCTTCTATTCTTTTTAAATTTTGTTGTAACTTTCGTTCAATTGTTTTCATATTTTTTGAACGGTAACATATACAAAAATCATCAACATACAATGAACAATCAGTTTTGTCGTCCAAACATTGTACAATATTGTTTATTTGGATGTTAAATAGCGTAGTTGAAAGAATACTACCCTGTGGGACACCCTGTTCTAGATCATAGAAATCTGACAGGGTAGACCCCACACGCACCTGAAACATGCGCTCCCCTAAAAAGCTTTCAATAAAACTGGGAAGTTTTCCTCTTAAGCCAATGTTATGTAGATCTTTCAATATTCCATAACGCCATGTTGTATCATATGCTTTCTCCAAGTCGAAAAAGACAGCCACTACGTGTTCTTTGTTAATAAAAGCATCTCGTATAAATGTTTCTAGTCTTATTAAATTGTCATTGGTACTACGTTCCGAACGAAAGCCCGATTGATATTCTGAAATGAGGTTGTTGGACTCTAAGTACCAGACTAATCTCTTGTTTATCATTCTCTCCAATGTTTTACACAAACAACTTGTCAAAGCTATCGGACGATAATTTGTAGGTTCTGCATGATCTTTCCCTGGTTTCGGAATTGGTACAACTGTAGCTACACGCCAACTCTCAGGACAGACCCCCGTTTCCCAAATAATATTAAAGATATCTAAAAGTGTTGTAAGAGAACTTTTTGGCAGATGCTTAAGCATCTGATAATGAATTTCATCGGGGCCGGTTGCCGTATCATGTGATTTTTCAATGGCTTCAACGAGTTCGGATAAGTTAAATGGTGTGTTGTATTCTTCGTGATTAAGGGATTTGAAGTTAAGTTTTCTTTTCTCCTGGTCCTTTTTGAAATTTCTAAAAGTGTCAGAATAATTACGCGATGATGAATTTCTCAAAAATGTGTGACCTAGAGTATCTGAAATATCTTTTTTTGTTGAAGCTATTGTGTCAAATTCAGTATTTAAATGTGTAAAACTAGAAGACTTTGTTTTTCCTGAAATTTTTCGTACCATATCCCAAACCTTTTTAATGGGGGTTTTATAGTTCAATTTGGAGACATATTCTCTCCATGACTTTCGTTTGGAAGCTCGGATTGTTCGCCGAGCTTTAGCTCTAAAAACTTTTACGTCGTTGAGCTTTTCTGAAGTGGGATTTTTGCAGAACTTATTTAGAGCCTGTTTACGCTTTTTAATAGCTTCTTTACAGTCATTATTAAACCAAGGCTTGCTTTTCTTAGTATTTGTGGAGGTCTTTGGAATGCATTGTTCTGATATGTTAATAAGTGTATCTGTGAAATCAGAAACAATGTCAGATGATTCATTTAAGTGATCAACTGATAACTCTTCTTCACATAAATTATGGAATAATTCCCAGTCGGCTTTATTCATTTTCCATTTCTGGTTACAGTCTTCATCTGGTTCGTTTACGCTCTCTAAGTGACCCTGTAATGATCCGACAAAGAAAGCCAGAGGAAACATACTGCAATTTTGCGAATTTCGAACAGGCAGTCGATTCAAAGACTGATATAAATCAAAATGGGGTCCAAATAATTAAAAACCTGTCTAGAATGAGTCTAAACCAATAATTTATTTCTGAAGTTTGAAAATACTTGAGGGTCACTGATGAGGCCTAATTGGCCGAAACTAGCTTGTCTGGCCCAGAAAACATGCACACTTCATATTTTCCAGTTCTGTGGTGTACCCCTTGCTTCCAAAGGATAACCAGAAGCCTCTGTGGTGCAGTGGTTACGCTACTCGCCTTGTAAACTGGGGATCGCAGGATCGATCCCGGGCTTCTCCAGACTTTCGGATGAGTCTTTAAACCGAGGTCCCGTCTCCGTATGACCTAAGATGTTGGTGGGACGTAAAACTAAAAACTCACTCACTCACTCCAAAGGATAACCCTTTTATAGAACATATTTAACTTCACTACAGTTGATGTCTGGGAATGTGTGGTCGCAGTAAACAGTCTTCCTGTCCTACATCATAGTGTAATTTGTATTTTCTTGTCCTTTGGGATCATTGATGCCATTGTGGAAGTTTGATAATACTTTAGGGACAATGATGAGGCCCAATTGGCTGAAACTAGCTAGTCTGGCCCAGAAAACATGCAAACTTCATATTTTCAGTTCTGCGGTGTATTCCCTGCTTCCAAAGGATAACCCTATTATAGAACATATTTAAAGTCACTGCAGCTGATGTCTAAGAATGTGTGGCGGCTGTAAAAAAGTCTCCCTGCCCTACATTATAGTGTAATTTGTATTTTCTTATACTTTATGATCATTGATTTCATTGTGGAAATTTGAAAATACTCGAGGGTCACTTATGATTGGCCGAAACTAGCTAGTCTAGCCCAGAAAACATGCACACTTCATATTCTCTAGTTCTGTGGTGTATTCCTTGCTTCCAAAGCATAACCCTTTTATAAAACGTATTTAACTTTTCCTTCAGAATTCACTTTAATAGAATGCTTCTAGAGAAATAGTCTCAACTAGTAAAGGAGCATGATTCAGATTCAGAGTCAAGCACACTTTGTCTTGATATGTGGATTCATTATAGTTTATACAGTCAATTATGGATGTCTCAAAACCAAAGTACAGCTCAAACTACTGATTTCACAAGTACATTTTCTGGTCCATTTGAGATACCAGTAGTATAAGAGTACAGTTGAACTGTAATGACTAGAGGCCCAAGTGGGCCAGAATCACTCATCTGGATGAGGATGATTATATATATTACATTGTACCTTGGTTGCCATCTTGTCTTATCAGATCACATTGCTTTAATTTAAAATTTATCAGTTCTGAATCTGCATGCTGCCTTGATGCTTCTTATTAAGTTGCCAGCCTCGGTAGCTCAGTTTGATGCGCGTCTGACTGGTGATCAGGATGACGCAGGTTCGATTCCTGCAGGGGTCGGCAACATTCTTTCGTGGAGATTGATCATGAAATCTTTTATACGGCCATTTTCCCCCTTCCGCTGATTCAAGAAGGGCAGTTGTCAGTTTCTGGCAAAAGAATGTGCACTGTACTGGTTAACCGCTTACATATAAGCCTATCCAGGAAAGTGTGGATAGGTAAACTGACCGGCTCAAAAATGACCTAAAACAGTGTTGACTGGGCTGTTAAACTCCAAACCAACAACAACTTCTAATTAAGTTTCTGAACAGCTAAGTCTGATTTAGGATTTATGAAGAGATGATGTTGGTGCAGAGTGGGGGTGTATAGTTTGTAAGGGCAGAGCTATCGTTTGCAGCTGCTTTTGGCAGTAGATTTGGTTTGAAGGTTTTCAAAATGGCCTCCTTGCAGGCCATCCTGCATATCACAACAAAACAATTTTAGCAATTGTAGATTTCCATGTCACCCTGATGCCTCTTATTAAGTTCAATCCAACTTCTGACTTATAGTTTAGGAGATGTTATTTGAATAGTAAGGTAAATAATAAGGTTCTATCTGGTACACATACCTTTACCAGAGTCTTAAACATAAACAAATTCTAAGTCACTGACCTTGACCTTGAGGTCATGGGCATGGGTGGGAGTACTGCTGAATAAAACTTTGGACCTATATCTGTCGTCATACCAAATATGAACCAAATCCAACTCATGGGTTGGAAAATATGAGTTCATGTTCTATCTGGCCTTAACCTGAGTTTAACATGACTTGTCAGCCCACACCGATCGGGGCTTGAAGAAATAGATGGGCTGCATGATGCTTCCACGCAGAGCTAAAACTGGCCCGCACACGAGTACTGGTAAACCGCTTAGAGGAACTAAGCCTGCTCAGGCAAAGCCATGCGAGTCGGCCCATCCATGCTTATTAATCCTGTTGGTTTCATTGGGCGGCTACCGTGTGAAATGTGTAATGCAATCGTTATTTTTTCCACCTTAATTCGCCTATCAGAGTACACCAGGCCCCGTTTCTTCATCGGTGGCATCTGACGGGCGACCAGACCTGGTTTCGCCTTCTAAAGACACTCTATCGTGTTTTCTTAGAGGATCTAAGCCTGTCCAGGTCAGACCTTCCATGGTTATAAACCCTATTCGTTTCATTGGGCGGTAGGGCTTGAGATGCCATTTCATCTTAAAGTCTGGTCAAAGTCCCACAAATTTGGAAGCAACGTCTCCAAAATGACCTTTACAGTGTTGACTGCGATGTTAAACTTCAAATCAAACAAACAAACAAACATGATTTGTGTGTAAGTATGTACACATACTAGTACAGATGGAGGTTCGAATGCACAGAAAACTATATCCTCCAGGCATCATCCTATGCGGGCGAGTAATAATAAAGAGTCTATCTACCAGATAAAATTGGTTGGGTCCCTAAATGTGTCTTATCACATGGAATAAGAATATATATGGTTTATGAATGTGGATCTGAATGGTTTCTGAGATATAGGGCCCTTTATGAAGTGGAGTGGGTGGGGCATGGCCCGGGCACAAATTGGGGGACCCTGCCATTTTTTATTATTCCCCATTATAAGTCTATGGAAATCACCCGGTAAACAACAAAGAGCAAGTCTAAAAATAGAATGCCGTGTTCCATAAGATTTAACAGCTTGTGAAACTTACTTAACAAGGTAAAAGCTGGTATCATACATTGCCGACAAAAGGCACCTATGGCCGTCAGCCAGGCTGTTGACGAGAGTCCCCTATGGCAGTGAAGGGCTTAACAATACATACTCTTAGGTAGCTGATGGCCTATTCACAAATCAGATTTCCTGCAATGCCATCTATTTGCAGCAGCAAATTGTTTTCCTTAGTGCTTGTTATTTGTTTGCCAATCAGAAGATACATTGCTATGTAAGGTTGTCCCACAACTTAAATGTAAAAAAAAACAAGAGGCCCATGGGCCACTATGCTCACCAGAGCTCAGGTGGGCACTGCCCAATGATAGCCATGTATTTTAACATGATGTGATTTTAATCTACCAATTATAAAGTCTCCCAAATGAACCCCTATATCCAAATGAGCATCCATCTGGACTCAGTATCTAAAACATTAGGCCTTTTATTAAGTAGAGGGTGTAGGGCAGGGACCCAATGGAGCTCTGGCTGGAATCACTAAACGCGTATTATCATAAGGAATAAGAATATATATGGTGTAGCAGTGGGGATCTGTATACCGGAGTTATAAGGCTTCTTAAGCGGTGGAGGTGTTTCCAAGATATTGGGTCTTTAATGAAATGAAGGGGTGGGGCACGACTCCGGCACATCCTGGGGGACCCCCAGGTTAGTGTCAATGAATGCGTCATATCATAAGAAACAAAAATATATAAGGTTTTGGGGCGGGGATCTGAATGGTTTCTGATATAGATGGCCTTTCGTGAAGTGGAGAGGTGGGGCAAGGCCCCGGTGCAACCAGGAAGACCTCCAAATTGGTGTCAATGAATGAGTCTCTTCATAAGGAACAAGAATATATAGGGTTTAGGTGTGGGGATCTGTAAGGTTTCCAAAATATTGGGCCTTTAATGAAATGGAGGGGGTGAGGCATGACCCCTGCACAACCAGGGGACCCCCAGGTTGGTGTCACTGAAAGCGTCTTATCATAAGGAACAAGAATATATATGGTTTTGGGGTGGGGATCTAAATGGTTTCTGAGATATATGGCCTTTTGTGAAGAAGAAGTGGTGGTTCAAGGCCCAGGCACACCCCGGGAGACCCCCAAGTTGGTGTCAGTGAATGTATAGTTTCATAAGGAACAAGAATATATATGGTTTAGGGGTGGGGATCTGTAAGGTTTCCAAGATATTGAGCCTTTTATGGAATGGAGGGGGTGGGGCATGACCCCGGTACGTACCGGGGGACTCCCAGCTGGGGTCACTGAATGCATATTATCATTAGGAACAAGAATATATATGGTTTAGGGGTGGGGATCTGTAAGGTTTCCAAGATATTGGGCCTTTTATGGAATGGAGGGGGTGGGGCATGACCCCAGCACATACCGGCGGACCCCCAGGTTGGTGTCACTGAATGCATCTTATCATAAGGAACAAGAATATGTATGGTTTTGGGGTGGGGATCTGGATGGTTTCTGAGTTATATGGCCTTTTATGAAGTGGAGGGGGTAGGGCATGGTCCCGGCTTAACCTGGAGGACCCCCATGTTGGCATTAAAGCATATGGCTGAGAGACATTTACAAAAGGAACATTTCTATAAAAGTTTTGTCAAAATATCTGCAATGACTTGGCAGTAAATGCCAGCAAATGCCATTTTTCAGTTTTCCCCATTATAAGTCTACGGAAAATCTAAGCTGCCATAGCAACCAAACAGAAGAGTCAAATTTTAAGAAAAAATACAAAACCTGTAAAGGCAAATATGGTGAATATTTCCAAAAACTCTCAGCCTAATAGAGCATTCGGTTTCTGAGATGATTTTTGAAGTATTTTTTTTTCTATTTTTTAATGGTTTCTGAGATAGATGGCCTTTTGTAAAGTGGAGGGTTGGGGCAAGGCCCCGGCGCACCCAGGAAGAGTGGAAGACCCCCAAATTGGTGTCAATGAATGAGTCTCTTCATAAGGAACAAGAATATATAGGGTTTAGGGGTGGGGATCTTTAAGGTTTCCAAGATATTGGGCCTTTTAAGAAATGGAGGGGGTGGGGCATGACCCCGGCACAACTCGGGGGACCCCCAGGTTGGTGTCACTGAATGCGTCTTATCATAAGGAACAATGATATATATGGTTTCGGGGTGGTATCTAAATGGTTTCTGAGATATATGACCTTTTGTGAAGAAGAAGGGGTGGGGAAAGGCACAGGCGCACCCCGGGAGACCCCCAAGTTGGTGTCAGCGAATGTATATTTTCATAAGGAACAAGAATATATATGGTTTAGGGGTGGGGATCTGTAAGGTTTCCAAGATATTGGGCCTTTTATGGAATGGAGGGGGTGGGGCATGACTCCGGCACCTACCGGGGGACCCCCAGGTTGGTGTCACTGAATGCATCTTATCATAAGGAACAAGAATATGTATGGTTTTGGGGTGGGGATCTGGATGGTTTCCGCGTTTTATGGCCTTTTATGAAGTGGATGGGGCGGGGCATGGCCCCGGCTTAACCTGGGAGACCCCCATGTTGGCATTAAAGCATATGATTTAGAGATATTTACTCAAGGAACAGTTCTATAAAAGTTTTGTCAAAATATCTGCAATAACTTGGCAGCAAATGCCATTTTTCAGTTTTCCCCATTATAAGTCTATGGAAAATCTAAGTTGCCATAGCAACCGTTTTATGGCCTTTTATGAAGTGGATGGGGCGGGGCATGGCCCCGGCTTAACCTGGGAGACCCCCATGTTGGCATTAAAGCATATGACTTAGAGATATTTACTCAAGGAACAGTTCTATAAAAGTTTTGTCAAAATATCTGCAATAACTTGGCAGCAAATGCCATTTTTCAGTTTTCCCCATTATAAGTCTATGGAAAATCTAAGTTGCCATAGCAACCAAACTGAATAGCCAAATTTTATAAAAAAACACAAAACTTGTAAAGGCAAATATGGTGAATATTCCAAAAAAACTCTCAGCCTTATAGAGCATTCGGTTTCTGAGGAGATGATTTTTGAAGTATTTTTTTTCTATTTTTTTTTATTTTGGTTTCCATGGCAACCAATACAATGCGCAGTAGGCCTAAAATCATACGGCAGACAGTAGATTGCCTAAGGAACATTTTTATGTAAGTTTTGTCAAAATATCTGCAGAGGCTTGGCAGTAAATGCCATTTTTCAATTTTCCCCATTATAAGTCTATGGAAACTACAAGTTGCCATAGCAACCAAACTAATGAGACGATTTTGATAAAAAAACACAAACTTTCAATCCCCCATCCCAAGGATGCCACAGATAAAATTTGAGCCCAATCGGCCCAGTGGCTTCAGAGGAGATGACCTTTGAAATTGTGACGTCATAGGACAGACGCCGACGACGCCGACGATGACGGACAACTGCCTATCCTATAAGCTCCCCCGGAGCCTTCGGCTCTGGTGAGCTAAAAAAAACACTGAGTGGTTAAATACTGAACACAACTCTAACAATTGACCTTAAGTTACTAAAGGACAAATCTGTATTAATGCTGTTGTTCATGTAACTAATGGTTATAAATAGAAAATAGTCAGACTACTTTTATCGATGGTACCTGTTATGTCGGGCCCCGCCCATCAGGTTGAAGATATAGATAGGCTGCACGATGCTTCCACGCAGAGCTTAAACCGACCCGCACACAAGTACTGGTAAAGCGCTTAGAGGATCTAAGCCTGCCCAGGCAAAGTGGTGCGAGTCGGCCCGTCCATGCTTATAAACCCTATTGGTTTCATTGAGCAGCAGGGCTTGAGATGTCATTTCATCTCAATGTCGGGTAAAGTCCCACAAAATTGGAAGCAACGTCTCCAAAATGACCTTTACATTGTTTACCGGGACGTTAAACCTTATATCAAACAAACAAAAAACCTGTTATGTCAGAGAGTTGTGTTAGAGAGCTATCTATGGAATCTGGTTGGGTTTGCCAAACACTGAATACACAGATCAGGTGCCGGGGAATGTGGTTTCCGCTCAGCCGGCTGCTCAGGACCACACTATTTGTTTAAAGAATCTGGTTAGCAATTAAAACCTCCCAGTGAAAGTATGTCAGCTAAAATCAGTCCAATATTTTAACTCACAGCAGGTTTATCTGTATGTTCCGCTGGAACTCAATGAGATAGCAGCCTTTGACGTCATACATGTTAACTTCTATGCAAGCATGTATATTAGTTCATTGTTTAACCTACCATTTATGCCATATTTTTGTGTTTAACCCATGTCTTGCTGAACCAGGATATACTCCGCCTTTCTAAACAGTGTGGATCCAGATAGAAGCCATCTGCTAAGGATCTACACTGTGTATGATTCTGTTTGACAGTTTGAATGAATACATTAAATATCAAGTACATGAATGCATTTATGCATCACAATAACAAATCAGAAGCAAAGGCAGTGATCTGTAGAATGAACACCCTTTTAAACCCCACTTTACATAGGTAAAAGTCGGAAGAGTAGGTGATGTCATTATTTTAATTTATTAGCAACATCTTTTTATTGGAATAGTTCTTTATTTTCTTATTGTGATTTTTTTTCCTGTGACCTTTTTCTGTGACTATTTCCGTGACTTTTTTCTGCGCGCCGAAAGTACAGAGAGACAAAGTGAACATAATATATAATCTTGGCTTGCGAAGATGAGTAAATTCTTACTTTATTCCCTGATCAAATCCATTTTTAATGGCAGATTCAATCTGTCATTTCTAGCTATCCTGCGTGTTGCAAAGTAGTTCCGGCTTTCTTACGACTTTCTTCCGGCTTTGACCGCCAAAGAAATATGAGTCCGCACAAACTGTAGTCCAGTTTGGCGCAGTAATCAAAATTGTACATCCTTTAATCGCAATACAAACTTTTGAAGCAAACGACTTGACGATTTTATCTTACCTTCAAGAGAATAGATTCAGCATTTCATATGAATCAGCTGCATCATGCGAGACTGTATACCCAGATCAAAGCGGCGTCTGCTCGGACGTCTGCTCAGGTTTTACACTGTTTTCTAACAGTGCTGTCAATATTTAATCCTTATAGACCAGCCGGTCAGCTGCAGACCAGAAAATTAATGGATTTTCCAACATTCGAGGTCAAATCTAGGTCAGTAACAACTAGGTGTATATCAGACTTTGCGAGAAAGGCTGTCCCTTTCAACCCTGGAATATGGTACAGATACCTATGCAAACAGTGTAGGTCCTGTGATATAATTATAGGTGCCATATTTAGCAGAATGGATGAGCCCAACTTCAGTGATGGAAGAGTACACTCCAGAAACTCAAGGAAGTGAATAAATCAAAGCACTGACACCAATCATGCCGATTGTCTCTAAATGCAGGCTGGTCATGAACGAGGACTTGGACTGATCCGTTTAAACTTAAGATGTTAGGAACTGATGCAAAAATGTAGAACGAGATCAGCACCGTGTTCTGTGGCATTTGATCTTAGTCTTCATTGTTTGCCAGATCGAACATTTGATTCAAGTGCAGTGTACCCAACACTGACAAACGACCCGGCTATGTTTGGGTTGTTTGTTTGGCATTCGACCCAAAGTTACTAATAAGAAAAGCGATTCAGAGCTAACGTCTACTGACTATCTCGGAATAACCTTTTTCTTGCAGAAAACAGCCGCAGTGAGATCAGGGTATTCCATAAGACTGAAGAGGGTCATCCTGCAATCATAGGGTGAGCTTGGCAAACAGTGTAGACAAAGTGCAAACGCTACAGAATGCGCTTCTTATCAAAATCTTCACTATTTGTTTGGAATTGCAGAGTTAAATTAAACAGTTTAAATCTCAGCCCAGGACTTTTACCCCAACCTAAATCCCACCAACACTTTCGGTGCTATGATTCTGAAACCAAACGATTGCATGATTACAATACGCTTATGCGCCATGCCCTTAAGCTAAAAAGGTTAAATAAATCAACCGTGACGTATGGTTACCAGCCTGGCCACGATCCTGTGTTTTGTTTTGTTTGATTTGAGGTTTAACGTCCCCGTCAACACTGTATAGGTCATTTTGGAGACGTTGCTTCCAATTTTAGGGACTTTTACCCGACACTGAGATGAAATGACATCTCAAGCCCTGCCCCCAATGAAACCAATAGGGTTTATATGCATGGAGGCTTTGCACCGCTTTGCCTGGGCAGGCTTAGATCCTCTAAGCAGATTACCAGTACTCGTGTGCGGGTCGGTTTCAGCTCTGCGTGGAAGCATCATGCAGCCCATCTATTTCTTTAAGCCCCGATGAGCGGGGGCCAACGATCCTGTGTATCACCTTCACACCAGCGCTGATAGAAACCACATGTTCAGGATCAAACTTTTGATGTGTGATGTAAGGTCGTGCCTAGAAAAGAAATTGTATTTTGTTCCCAAAAAGCATCACGTGAGAATGTATTGCAACATTTTTCATTAAACCCTGGACAGTTAGAGTGAGTGAGTGAGTGTTTGTGTTTTACGTCCCATCAACAGCTAAGGTCATATGGAGACGATACCTCGGTTTAAAGACTCATACGAAAGCCTGGAGAAGTTCGGGTTCGATCTTGCGATCCCTGGTTTACAAGGCGAGTAGCATAACCACTACATCACTGAGGCTTCTAATGGACAGTTAGATGCTGGTCGTAAAGCGGATGGCGTTGACTCTGATTTTGGGCGCCACATGTGTGTTATCTAAATGCCTGTTGGAGTGACATCTTACTATCAACAGACGCTAAACGTCGACGTAGCGGAAGACCGACGTCATCCGACAGACACATATGCGAAGCAGATTTCCGCCGGCATATGCTACACTGTACCTATAGATAAACAAAGGGTTTCAACTACCGACTAATAAGCACTGACACTGAACGTCGCCCTTATGCGATGCACTTTTGAGAGCTAGACGTCCCTGTCGTGACCAAAATTAATATGTCGACACAGTACGGAACACTTACGCTGGTGCCTGAAATACGTACATGTATATTGGCGTCTAAGCGACTCGCGTGATATGCGTTTCAGTGACACATCGCACTTCAGCATGAATTACGCCGATTGTCGTTTCGGGATGTTTCGACATATGTGTAAGGTATGCCAAGGCGACGCGTGCGTAATAGAGCATGATATATCGGATGGAATAAGCGAAATTGTATGTCGAGCTATTGCATGTAGCTAGCGACATTAAGAACATTTAAGATCATGGCTGAGACGTTAACTGAACAGCGAGACGTTACATCAATCAAATGCGTCGGCCTCGCGTGGCTCCATTTATTTATTTAAGCTCAAAATCCAGGATATCTAATCCAGCAGGATTGCGGGCGGGATTATAGTGCTGTTCTTATTCAAAAATGTCTTCAAGCCAATAGAATTCATGTACTGGACTGACCAGCCCTTTTCCTCCGATCTCTTTCCCATAGAGTATCTTTTTGGGGGAGGTATCCACAACCGACCAGACAAAAATGTTACTTATTGACAGTAGCATTGTTAAAACTTGAATTTTAATGTTTGGTTTTGAAAATGTAAATAGTTTCTTTCCAAAATTTGAAACATCGAATGGCATTTCATAATACCATCGGTGTATAGACATCTGCAAACATATCATACAATGGAATTTGCAGAACTACTTTTCTAAATTTTAAGATCTTTTAGAAAGGTTGTCTGTAAGTTTTCACAGTGTGTTGATTTTGTCATAGAATCTGTCATTTCAGTGCCTTTGGCGCTTTGATTAACATACTAACCTCCTGTGATGCCCACTGGAATCGGCTCTATCAGCTTGTTAGTGCAGAGCAATTAGGGCTGAAACACTGCATCTCCTTTGTGTTGCCCACATCAAATTGGTATTCTTCTACAAGAGTTTGGCATCTTGAACCATTGTTACTTTACCCTTGAAGAAAAATATTAAACAGATTAAATCTCTTGCTTTCTCCTAGAGTTCTTCCAAACTTGTGTATTTCCTAGTCTATTATTCAATTTTAAGTGTATAAGGTACTGATGCAATTTTCCAGGTGACAAATTTATGAAAACTGGTAAGTAACATGAAAATAAAACAATGTTCAGTACTTTCTCTTAACTTTGTCCTTTGGCAAAGAAAAACTTTTTATTGTTATTCAGTTACTGAATACTTCATACATAATGTCAAACAAGAGGGCCATGATGGCCCTGGATCGCTCACCTGATCCTATTGTACAAACGGAATTGTGGGTAATATATGGTGGAGTGGAGGGTTTGAGCAATTTTGGTTGGACCCAAAGACCATTTCTGTGAAATTAATTCAAAATCAGTCTGCCTATTTAGGAGTAGAAGTCATTTTGAGAAGTAGAAGTCATTTATGATGAAATGACATCTCAAGCCCTGCCGCCCAATGAAACCAATGGGGTTTAAATGTATTGATGGTTTCACTTGCACCACTTTGCCTAGACAGGCTAAAACCTTCAAAGTGGTTTACCAATACTCCTGTAGAAGCACCTTGCAGCCAAGGTGGGTGGGGGCCAAAACTTTCAAAAGCCATCTTTCTCTAAAAGAAAGCAATTTTATAGGAATGTTCCATGAGTGACCCTCTAACAAAATTGCTAAAAATATTTTGCTTAAATGAGCATGATGGCCACCACAGCTAAAAACCTCAAACCTCATTCCTGTCAAATAATTTCATAATCAATCCACTGGTTAAGGAGAAGAAGTTGTTTAAAGGTTTTGTTCACCAGAGCAGCATAGTTTGAGCAATTTTGGTGGAGGGTCACCCAAGGAACATTCCTGTCAAGTAATTTCAAAATCCATCCACTGGTTAAGGAGAAGAAGTCGTTTAAAGGTTTTCTATTTTTAGCTCTGGCAGCCAGCTTGTTCACCAGAGCAGAATGGTTTGAGCACTTTTTGTAGAGGGTCACCCAAGGAACATTCCTGTGAAGTTATTTCAAAATCCATCCACGGGTTAAGGAGAAGTCATTTAAATTTTTTTCTATTTTTAGCTCTGGTGGCCATTTTATTCAACCGAGCGGAACGGTTTGAGCAGTTGTGGTAGAGGGTCACCGAAGGAATATTCCTGTGAAATAATTTCAAAATCCATCCACTTGTTAAGGAGAAGTCATTTAAATGTTTTTCTATTTTTAGCTCTGTCGGCCATTTTGTTGACCTGAGCGGAACGGTTTGAGCAATTTTGGTAAAGGGTCACCCAAGGAACATTCTGGTGAAATAATTTCAAAATCCATCCACTGGTTAAGGAGAAAAGTGCGTTTAAAGGTTATTCTATTTTTAGCTCTGGTGGCCATTTTTGAGCAATTTTGGTGGAGGGCAACCCAAGGAACATTCCTATTAAGTGATTTCAAAATCCATCCGCTGGTAAAGGACAAGAAGTTGTTTAAAGGTTTTTCTATTTTAAGCTCTTGCAGCCATTTTGTTCACCCGAGCGGAACAGTATGAGCAATTTTGGTAGAGGGTCACCAAACAAACATTCCTGTGAAATAATTTCAAAATCCATCCACTGGTTATGGAGAAGAAGTCGTTTAAAGGTTTTTCTATTTTTAGCTCTGGTGGCCATTTTGTTCACCCGAGGGGAACAGTATGAGCAATTTTTGTAGAGGTTTACCAAAGGAACATTCCTGTGAAATAATTTCAAAATCCATCCACTGTTTAAGGAGTAGAAGGTGTTTAAAGGTTTTTCTATTTTTAGCTCTGGTGGCCATTTTGTTCACCCGAGCGGAAACTGTTTGAGCAATTTTGGTAGAGGATCCCCCAAGGAACCTTCCAGTGAAATAATTTTAAAATCCATCCACTGGTTAAGGAGAAAAAGTCGTTTAAAGCTTTTTCTATTTTTAGCTCTGGTGGCCATTTTGTTCAACCGAGCAGAACGGTTTGGGCAATTTCGGTAGAGGGTCACCGAAGGAACATTCCTGTGAAGTAATTTCAAAATCCATCCACTAGTTAAGGAGAAAAAGTCGTTTAAAGCTTTTTCTATTTTTAGCTCTGTCGGCCATTTTGTTGACCTGAGCGGAACGGTTTGAGCAATTTTGGTAAAGGGTCACCCAAGGAACATTCTGGTGAAATAATTTCAAAATCCTTCCACTGGTTAAGGAGAAAAGTGCGTTTAAAGGTTATTCTATTTTTAGCTCTGGTGGCCATTTTTTAACCCGAGCTGAACTGTTTGAGCAATTTTGGTGGAGGGCCACCCAAGGAACATTCCTATTAAGTGATTTCAAAATCCATCCGCTGGTAAAGGAGAAGAAGTCGTTTAAAGGTTTTTCTATTTTAAGCTCTTGCGGCCATTTTGTTCACCCGAGCGGAACAGTATGAGCAATTTTGGTAGAGGGTCACCAAACAAACATTCCTGTGAAATAATTCCAAAATCCATCCACTGGTTATGGAGAAGAAGTCGTTTAAAGGTTTTTCTATTTTTAGCTCTGGCGGCCATTTTGTTCACCCGAGGGGAACAGTATGAGCAATTTTTGTAGAGGTTTACCAAAGGAACATTCCTGTGAAATAATTTCAAAATCCATCCACTGTTTAAGGAGTAGAAGGTGTTTAAAGGTTTTTCTATTTTTAGCTCTGGTGGCCATTTTGTTCACCCGAGCGGAAACTGTTTGAGCAATTTTGGTAGAGGATCCCCCAAGGAACCTTCCAGTGAAATAATTTTAAAATCCATCCACTGGTTAAGGAGAAAAAGTCGTTTAAAGCTTTTTCTATTTTTAGCTCTTGCGGCCATTTTGTACACCCGAGCGGAACGGTTTGGGCAATTTTGGTAGAGGGTCACCGAAGGAACATCCCGGTGAAGTAATTTCAAAATCCATCCACTAGTTAAGGAGAAAAAGTCGTTTAAAGCTTTTTCTATTTTTAGCTCTGGTGGCCATTTTGTTCACCCGAGTGGAACGGTTTGAGCAATTTTGGTAGAGGATCACCCAAGGAACATTCCTGTCAAGTAATTTCGAAATCCATCCACTGGTTAAAGAGAAGAAGTCCTTTAAAGGTTTTTCTATTTTTAGCTTTGGTGGCCATTTTGTTCACCCGAGCGGAATGGTTTGAGCAATTTTAGTAGAGGGGCACCCAAGAAACCTTCCTGTGCAATAATTTCAAAATCCATCCACTGGTTAAGGAGAAGAAGTTGTTTAAAGGTTTTTCTATTTTTAGCTCTGGCGGCCATTTTGTTCACCAGAGCTGAACGGTTTGAGCAATTTTGGTAGAGGGTCATCCAAGGAAAATTCCTGTGAAACAATTTCAAAATCCATCCACTTGTTAAGCAGGAGAAGTCATTTAAAGAATTTTCTATTTTTAGCTCTGGCGGCCATCTTGTTCACCCGAGCGGAACAGTTTGAGCAATTTTGGTAGCGGATCACCCAAGGAGCATTCCTGTGAAATTAGATCAAAATCTGTCCAGCAGTTTTGGAGGAGAAGTTGTTTAAAGCAAAAGTTGACGACAGACGCACGCACGCACGGACGACGGACAAAGACTGATCCCAAAAGCACACCTTGAGCACTTCGTGCTCAGGTGAGCTAAAAATCGAATGAGGATAAGTTTAATAACACTTTGTTATTAGTAAGTAAAGATATGATGTCATCAATTTCTATTAAATCTAGAATGGTTGTTTGGGGACAACTTGTCAAGCCCACTGTTTGCTTAAATGACCTATAGGCATGTGAAGAACTGATTCACTCAATTATTATACAAACACCACTCAAACAAAACTATGCTTAGACAGCAATTTCTTTTTTGTAATATTTATGAACCAAAAATTTCAATTAACAATATTTACTCTTGAGTCAATGATCATTTTATTGTCTGATCTTCAAGTGTGAACTTGACTTCAACTTACCTGAGCATATGTTTCAAATGAACAACCGTGCCAAATTGTTTTTAAATCCATGCATAAATGTAGAAGTTATGGCTCGACAAGCTCAATTTACGACCATTTTATCAGTTGACCTTCAGGTGACCTTGACCTATAACCTACATGAACAAATGTTTCTAAAAAGAAAACAACTGTGCCAGATTATTTTGAAATCCATGCATAAATGTAGAGGTTCTGGCCTGGTCAAGCTAAATTTTAAATGAAAATTTTATCAGCTGACCTTCAGTGTGACCTTGGCCTTCATCAACCCTGAAGAAATGTTTCAAATGATGATGATGATGATTTCGTGTTTAACGACGCGTCAACCCTCTTTGTGGGTCATAAGCGTCAGACGGTTAATGGTTAAACGGCATGAATAATTATGATGATATTAAAAGTAAAAAGTCAGAATGATAATGTATAAAAATCTGAAACAGTTAAATCTTATGAAAAAGTCCAATTTCTTTTAAGAATAAAATAATATTATCAACAGGTACATCTCGAAACAGTTGTTGTAAAGTGTCAGCTTTGAAATATAAAATACGTGAGGGTGAAAAGTCAACACAGTCAATTAAGATATGTTTCACAGTGAATGGCTGATCACAACCTACACAAGAAGGTTGATCATCACCATTAAAAATATAAGAATGAGTAACTCTAGTATGGCCGATGCGCAGTCGTGTTAATACTACGTCCTCTTTTCTGGAAAACTGTGGAGGAGAGCATTTTGTACTAACGACAGGTTTAATGGCATGGAGTTTGTTATTTATTGCACGGTCCCATTCGCCTTGCCATTCCGACAAGATGTATCGGTTGATAAATGGTTTAAAATTATTAAAAGGAATTTTAAAAACAGATGGATCAAGATTGAGCGATTCCTTTGCTTTCTTGTCAGCATATTCATTGCCGACAATGCCAATATGGCTCGGAAGCCAACAAAACAAGATTTGGTGTGTTTTAGAAATTTCATGATGTTTTTCGATCAATTTTTGAATTTGAGGATTTTTAGATGATGAATGGTCTAAAGACTTAAGTACAGAAAGTGAATCAGAAAATATAATTGCTTTTTGAATTGTTGAAGAACTGATAAAATCTAAAGCTAGGTCTATTGCTTTGGCTTCAGCTGTAAAAATAGATGAACCATCTGGAAGGCGCATGGTTTTGTGCGTATCTTTAGAAACATACGCACAGCCAACTTTATCTCCTTCTTTGGAACCATCAGTATAGACTTGCTGGTAATCATTGTAACGTGACTGCAGTACCTGAAAGTTTTGTTTGAGAAGTATTGGATTTGATTCGGATTTTTTTCCATCATGTAAGTCGAACAGAATAGAAGGTTGTTTAATACACCAAGATGGAACTTCGGCGGTTTCATGTTTTTGAATATTTTTAAGGTCGATACCTGAATTTTCCAGCAGTGGTAAAATACGTAATCCAAAAGGTTTGATTGCTGTGGGTTTTGTTTCATACTTACCTACAAATTGAGGTGGAAATGAAATTTTGGATGCCGGGTTAGATGGATTTGCAGCAAGTCTGATAGCATACTGAAGAGAAAGTTTCTCTCTGCGCGAGGTTAAAGATGGTTCACCTGCTTCTACATAAAGGCTTAATACGGGAGAAGTACGGAAGGCTCCCATGGCCAGACGAAGGCCTTGGTGATGGATAGTATCCAAGGATTTCAAATAGGACTTTCTGGCAGAACCATAAACAACAGACCCATAATCTAATTTAGATCTTATTAAAGACCGGTAAAGATGTAATAAAGTATACCGATCTGCTCCCCAACTTGTATGAGCTAAAACTTTCAAAAGATTCAAAGCTTTTAAGCATTTCGCTTTAAGATATTTAATATGGGGAATAAAAGATAACTTTTGATCAAATATGACCCCAAGAAATTTGGCTTCATCAACAACAGGAATTTGTGATCCGTATAAAAACAGGGAAGGATGTTCGTGTTTCTTCCGTAGTTTACAAAAATGAACACACTGCGTTTTCGACTTGGAGAACTTGAAACCATTTTTATCAGTCCATTCTTCTATTCTTTTTAAATTTTGTTGTAACTTTCGTTCAATTGTTTTCATATTTTTTGAACGGTAACATATACAAAAATCATCAACATACAATGAACAATCAGTTTTGTCGTCCAAACATTGTACAATATTGTTTATTTTGATGTTAAATAGCGTAGTTGAAAGAATACTACCCTGTGGGACACCCTGTTCTTGATCATAAAAATCTGACAGGGTAGACCCCACACGCACCTGAAACATGCGCTCCCCTAAAAAGCTTTCAATAAAACTGGGAAGTTTTCCTCTTAAGCCAATGTTATGTAGATCTTTCAATATTCCATAACGCCATGTTGTATCATATGCTTTCTCCAAGTCGAAAAAGACAGCCACTACGTGGTCTTTGTTAATAAAAGCATCTCGTATAAATGTTTCTAGTCTTATTAAATTGTCAGTGGTACTACGTTCCGAACGAAAACCCGATTGATATTCTGAAATGAGGTTGTTGGACTCTAAGTACCAGACTAATCTCTTGTTTATCATTCTCTCCAATGTTTTACACAAACAACTTGTCAAAGCTATCGGACGATAATTTGTAGGTTCTGCATGATCTTTCCCTGGTTTCGGAATTGGTACAACTGTAGCTACACGCCAACTCTCAGGACAGACCCCCGTTTCCCAAATATTATTAAAGATATCTAAAAGTGTTGTAAGAGAACTTTTTGGCAGATGCTTAAGCATCTGATAATGAATTTCATCGGGGCCGGTTGCCGTATCATGTGATTTTTCAATGGCTTCAACGAGTTCGGATACGTTAAAAGGTGTGTTGTATTCTTCGTGATTAAGGGATTTGAAGTTAAGATTTCTTTTCTCTTGGTTCTTTTTGAAATTTCTAAAAGTGTCAGAATAATTACGCGATGATGAATTTCTCAAGAATGTGTGACCAAGAGTATCTGAAATATCTTTTTTTGTTGAAGCTATTGTGTCAAATTCAGTATTTAAATGTGTAAAACTAGAGGACTTTGTTTTTCCTGAAATTTTTCGTACCATATCCCAAACCTTTTTAATTGGGGTTTTGTAGTTCAATTTGGAGACATATTCTCTCCATGACTTTCGTTTTGAAGCTCGGATTGTTCGCCGAGCTTTAGCTCTAAAAACTTTTACGTCGTTTAGCTTTTCTGAAGTGGGACTTTTGCAGAACTTATTTAGAGCCTGTTTACGCTTTTTAATAGCTTCTTTACAGTCATTATTAAACCAAGGCTTGCTTTTCTTAGTATTTGTGGAGGTCTTTGGAATGCATTGTTCTGATATATTAATAAGTGTATCTGTGAAATCAGAAATAATGTCGGATGATTCATTTAAGTAATCAACTGTTAACTCTTCTTCACATAAATTATGGAATAATTCCCAGTCTGCTTTATTCATTTTCCACTTCTGGTTACAGTCTTCATCTGGTTCGTTTACGCTCTCAATTATAACAGGGAAGTGATCACTTCCGCACTGATCATCATGAACAAACCAGTCATAGTCCAAGAAGAGAGATGGGTGACACAAAGAGAGATCTAAAGAAGATAAATGACCTGTCGCTGGGTGAAGGTAAGTATAAGATTTATCATTCATCAAGCAAAGATCGCTCTTTGCAATAAAATCTTCAACAAGTGCTCCTCTGTTATTGATATCTTTACAGCCCCATAGAATATTGTGACCATTGAAGTCGCCAACTAAAAGATATGGGGATGGAAGCTGACTCAGCAATGAGTCAAGATGTTCGGGCTTTAAAGAAAATGAGGGTGGAATATATAAAGAGCAAATTGTAGTTTCTTTATCCAGAGAAACCGATACTGCTACAGCTTGTAGGTCTGTTTTTAATTTGATCTCTCTTTGTGGTAAACATGATTTAACAAAAATTGAGCTGCCACCAGATGGTTTGTTACCATCAGAATAGATATAGTTGTATGTATTAAAACCCCTGACATCTATGTTGTCATCAGTTTTAAAAAAGTTTCTTGCAAACAAAACACCGATGGGGTTAGTAGCGAAATAAGTAATAAGAGTTCATTATAATTCGATTTAAGACCTCGACAATTCCATTGTATTATTTTGTGTTTTAAATCCATTTTAAGGAGAGATATTTAAAGACTAGAAACTATTATGGAGGTGCAATTGGTGATATAGATCTGCTACCACCAGCTCGTGGTGTGGCAGACCTCGATCTGTTATTGCCACTTGGTGATGATGGAGTTTCAGTCAACTCCATATCACTGTCACTCAAAGATCCGAATCTGTTCTGAAATTTTATATTGTCTCTTTCCATTTTACGTTGTCTGTCTGTTTGTCTTTGAGACAATTGATGTTTTTTGATCGGATCTTGCGACCCCTTATTAGTTCGACCTGAGTCGGGTTTCTCTTTTACATTCGGCGCTGGCTTCGGTACGGTCGCTGTCGACCGATCCGAAGCAACCTGGATTGCGCCTTTTGATAAATTGGTTGAACTTTGTGGTGCTGGAGTTGATTTACTCCATGCACCAGACTTTTTCAGTTCAGCAATGTATGATTCAGCAGTCTGTGTTGCGGAGCTGGTACATTTTACACCAGCACCCTTTGTGATGCTGGCGAAACTGGTGGTTGGTGTTATGTATCGCTCTTCGACAATCTTCCGCGCTTCTGGGAATGTTATCCCCCTTTGGTATTTGACGGTAAGTATTTCTTTTTCTTTTTTCCACGCCGGACAGTCTCGGGAGAAAACAGCATGTTTGCCATCACAATTTACGCATTTGGGTTCATTTTTGCAGTTGAGGTGATTATCAACATGCTTTTCTTCACCACAATTAGGACAGAGTTGTTTTCTCTGACATCTGCTTTCGTGATGGCCAAAAGCCTGACAAGAGTAACATCTAAGAGGGTTTGGGATGTATACCTCTACGTTAATGGAAAGATATGCTACTTTGATTTTCTTGGGTAGAATTGGTGTATTAAAAGTCAACACATAAGTTGCTGTTGGTTTTAGTACACCATTTCTACGGACTTTGATGTTACGAACACCAATAACCCCTTGATCCTTCAGGTTATCAATGATCTCTTCGTCTGAACAAGGACGCAGTTCTGGACTGCGAATCACTCCTTTAGATGAGTTTAGTGTGTTGTGAAGAGATATTTTAACCGAAAGATCAAAGAGTTTTTTGGTGGCGAGCAGGCTTACAACTTGCGGTTTTCTCTCGAGTTCCAAGAGAAGGTCACCTGATTTGAGTGATTTAATACTCTTTGGGTGTCCGGCTATGGCGACAATACTTTTCTCAATCACAAAGGGAGAAAGGCTTGACACAGTTCGTGTATCGTCAAGCGACGTGACGACCAAGAAACGCGGAACATTGTCAAAGTTTGGTTCAGCAGACTGCTGACTTGATTGTTGACTTGACTGCTGACTGGAATTTTGACTGTGTTCATCCGATTCGGATGAATCCTCGTCTTTTTTACGTTTAGGTGCGTTGCGGTTAGGTGCGTGGGTGCGGTTGTGTTTTTTTCCATGAGCCATGAGAAAAAATTCCTAGTTTCGTCCCAAGTGCTCTCCGCCCTCCGTGGAGCCCTACAAGGGAACACCATAATGGAGTGGTTATCCAACTCGCAGGTGTTAGAGATACACGTGAGATATACTCGCATAAACAAAATGCCTACACGATTGATCCGTTTTGCCACCGCCTTCTAGAGATAAAAAGACAGAAAAGGGTAAGGTAAATGGGCATATGGTTGGTATCAGGAAAGATACAAAAAGAGTTGAAGAGAAAGCAAAGTGGTATCTCTAGGGCTCGGCGTGACCAGCCGATTGACCGTGCCGGACCGCACGGCCACCCGTCTACACCGAAAAGCCAGGCCAAAGAGGCGTGTTGGGAACCTGAAGCACCGCCACCTCAGGTAACCCTCAACCTCCAGGATCCCTTCTTCCGGCTTACAGGACGCCACCCACGGCAAACGGGTGGTACTTCCTTTAGCTCTTCCCAGTGGGCACAAAGACCACAGCGGCAATGTGCCCAGTGGGAATTGAGCCCCCAGGGCCACGGCAAGGCAGGAAGTCTAATACCTGGGGGATGTTTCAAATGAACATGTGTGCCAAATTATTTTTAAATCCAAGCATAAATGTAGAAGTTATGGCCTAGACAAGCTCAACTAATTACCATTATATAATCTGACTCATAACTGTGACCTTGACCTTCAGCCTACGTGATTAAATGTTTAAATGGCACTGCTACTTCTCAAGGAGAACAACTGTGCCAAATTATTTTGAATTCCATACACAAATGTAGATCTTATGGCCGGGACAAACTCTAAATATTATTTCAATATTCCTATTAAACAATCATTTTATTATTTGACCTTCAACTGTGGCCTTAACCTTCAACCTGCTGATTAAATGTTTCAAACGGCTCTGCTACTCCTCAAGGAGAACAACTGTGACAAATAATTTGGAAATCCATACATGAATGTACAACTTATGGCCTGGACATGCTCAAATTATTATTTATTTTACCATTTACAGCCATTTCATCATTTGAACTTCAAGTGTGACCTTGAGGTTCAACCTACACGTACCTGAACAAATGTTTCAAATGGCACTGCTCTGAGTGAGTCAGACTGTCCAGTGCATATAGGCCTTCTGGTTTCATTGAGCAGAAGGGCTCGAGATGTCATTTCATCTCAATGTTGGAAAAAAGTCCCAACATCTCCAAAATGACCTAAAGACAAAAGTGTTAATGGGGATGTTAAAACTCAGTTCAAACAAACAAACAAACATATGGCACTGTTACACCTCAAGGAGAACAACTGCTCCAAATTATTTTGAAATCCATTCATGAATGCAGAAGCTATTGTCCGCAGGCGCCATTTATGACCATTTATCCTTTGACCTTCAAGTTAAGACCTTGACCTACAACCTACCTAAATAAATGTTTCAAATGGCACTTCTACTCATCGAGGAGAACAAAACCCAAACTATAACTGACTATAGCGCTTTTTTATGATCAAGAATATGATATACGAGAAGCACTTTTTTATGATTAAGAATATGATATGAAAAATAATCAACCATACTTACATCAAATAGCAACAGTGATAATGAAGGAACAGCAGCAAACTGTATAAGGAGTTGCATTGACAATACACACTTTAATAAATATTGCAAATATTGCCAAGAGTTCTATATAAAGTGACACAAATTATTATGACATCTCGCCTCATAACTTGCTTTACATTTGTGTAAAGGTTTGTGAAAATATCGGAAACGGTTTCTTAGTTATGGAGTGGAAACAAATTATTACTGTACTGAGTTTATTCCAAGTTCAAAGGGCAATAACTCCAAAAGTAAGCAAACCAGAGTAACGGTTCTTCTGCTCTGCACCTCGACTCATCGTTCTTTACATTTGCTTTACAGATGCGTGAAAATATCTGAAATATTTTCAGAGTTATGGAACGGACACAAATTTTAATATTACTGTACTGGGTTTATTCGGAGTGCCATTTTTCAATGTTCAAAGGGCAATAATTCCTAAAGTAGGCAATCCAGAGTTATGGTTCATGCACTATGCAAATCATCTCATAGTGCTTTACATTTGTGTGGAGTTTCATGAAAATACCTCAAAAGGTTTTTGATGACAAGGTTAAAATTGCCATTTTTCAATGTTCAAAGGGCAATAACTCCAAAAGTTATGGTTCATGCGCTCTGCACGTTGTCTCAAAGTGCTTTACATTTGTGTGAAGTTTCATGAAAATATCTCAAACGGTTTTTGAGTTATCATGAATAACAGCATTACAGTTGGCATTTTTCAATGTTCAAAGGACAATAACTCCAAAAGTAGGCAATCCGGAGTTATGCATCCAAAGGATAACCCTTTTATAGAACATATTATGGTTTTACACTCTGCACATCGTCTTATAGCGCTTTACATTTGTGTGAAGTTTCATGAAAATACCTCGAACGGTTTTTGATGACATGGTTAAAATTGCCATTTTTCACTGTTCGAAGGGCAATAACTCCAAAAGTAGGCAATCCAGAGTTATGTTTCATGCACTCTGCATATCGTCTCATAGTGCTTTACATTAGTGTGAAGTTTCATGAAAATACCTCAAATGGTTTTTGAGTTATGATGAATAACGGAATTACTGAATCAAAGAAGGACAAGTCAAATCCAATATAGCCCCCACTTTTTTAAAGCAGGGCTATAATTATTTTGAAATCCATGTACATTATGTAGAAAATCCAGACAGACACACAATTCATGCACAATGCACACATGCACATACACCAAACTCAAACTGTAAAAACTATGTCTTGCTCATCACAAGCAGGCTCGACAAAAGTGTGAACTTTTATGGCAATAAAATCTTACTACAAATAGTCATATATGACAACTGCATATTTCTCTTGAAGTCACTTCATTTGAAATTTATGAAACTTTCCAAAGGTTTTGTCTCTTAAATTTCGTATGAAATGCCCACTCATGGAAGATCCTTCTTTTTTTCAGAACAGAAGTACAGGTACATAAACACCGTTCAAGCACATCAGAGTTGTGCATGGCATTAGGGTCTGTACTAATTGTCAGTCAGCCATCAGTTGAATTACCTATTGTGTTTAAATACTGGAACACTATAATCCATTATTTTTTATTTGGAATAAATTGAAAATTAAGGGTTCTAGGTGTCCCAATGGTATGTTATGCTACAGTACCTCTTCTATTTCCTTTGAAAGGCCAGCAAGCAACGGTTCAACTGTCATCTGCAGTCAGCAATGCTTCTTGTCTGACTTGGCAACACAGATTCTGTCAGAAGTCTCACTAACTGTCTCTAGGTAGCTCATAACTGGTCCAGAGTTCTAAAATAATTCAATACATGTATACAGTGTTATGCACATAGCGATACTTTGCATTTCTAGCAACTATGATCTGCTATGATCTAACATACTAAACTGATGGTTCTAGAACAGAAAATAATTGCAACACCTACAGGGTTTTCATTAAGAGGCGGTAGGATGCCAAAATGACCGCCTCAATTTATTTTCTGGTCACGTCAAATGTTTTGTTTGTTTTTTTTTAAATTTAAGTCTTAAGAAATTTTAGAAATTTGCCGCCTCAAACTGGTGAATGGCCTCTTAAGAAAAATCTGATGGAAAACCCTGCACACAGGCTCACCAGAGTCCAGTTCCAAATTACCACCGCTTGTTTTTTGGACTGGCATGGTGATTCATGCATGTTAGATTTAAAGTTACCCAATTTGTTGACATTTTCATACAAACCATGAACTATCAATTTCACAAACCATGAATGCTAGTTGCTACAAATCAAATTTGAGCCCAACTAGGCCAGTGGCTTTAATTTAAGTTTGAAGGAGGTGTTATTTGAAATATTTCATAGACAACAAACAATGATGGACAACTGAGTCTCGTATAAGCTTTCCTAAAGCAGGGATTATTTTGGGCAGGGCCATGGGGCCATAGTCCCATCAGTTTTGAAAATGGCCCCTTGTTTTGGAAAGCAGGGGCCATTTTTACATGGGGAGAGATAGGGAGTAGTCATTCGGAAGCTAGTTCTTTCTGCTTTTTAGTCAAAATGGCCCCATCGGCATTTTCACCAGAATTATCCCTGCTAAAGCCTTTGGCTCTGGTGAGTAAGCAGCATAAAAACTGTACGATGAACAATTTTTTTAACCCATTTTGGGGGGGCAACCCCTAAATGGGTACCTCGGCAAACAGTGCAGGCCCAGATCAGATGCCGCAGAACACGGCCGCAGAACACGGCATCTGATCAGCGCCTCAATATTAGCTAACAGAATTTTTCATAGAAAATAGAATAAGGACAAAAATAGTAAATGTGTCAATACAACACAGATGCCCCTGCCTAGGGGCCCGTTTCAACCTGAAAAAATCATGTTGCGATAACAGCTGTCATTGGACAGCATAACTCATCTGGAAATGTGTGCTTTAGGTCATTGGCATAGGTGGGCAGGTATTGCCGATTCAGCCTTTGAAAAATATTCATGAGCAATTAAAACTTTAACATAAAAAAATTTCTAAGTCCGTGACCTTGACCTTCAAGTCATGGGGCAAGGGCAGGGTAATGACTGAAAGACACTTTTAACCTGTATCTACCATCATTCCAAATATGAAGCAAATCCATTATATGGTTGGAAAAGAATGAGCTCTAAAAATCTTTAACATCAAAAATTTTTGAGTCTGTGACCTTGACCTTGTTATCAGGGGGCTGTCGTATGGCTGAATAAAACTTTGGACCAGTAACTATCACCATACCAAATATGAAGCAAATCCATTTAATATGGTTTGGAAAATATGAGCTCTTAACGTACTTTAAATTTAACAAGAAATTCAGTGAAACCGAAGGATGCTTCCCGAAGATGTGCAGTAGGATGTGTGTGTGTGTGTGTGTGTGAATTCGGGTTTAACGTCGCTTTCAACAATTTTTCAGTCATATCACGACGGTGTCTGGTTGCGACAGGGAGCTCAATGCTCACTTTTATAGTGCTGCCTCACTGAAGTATCATGTCCTAGACACATTACATGATACCACACCCAGTCACATTATCCTGACACTGGGTCTACCAGACTACCAGTCCTAGCTCTACCCCGTAAAACTGAGTGCCAAGCGAGGAGCAGCTAGTACCATTCTTAACAACTTTGGTATGTCGCGGCCCGGGATTGAACCCGTGACCTCCCCTTCCCCGGAGCAGACACTCTACCAACTGAGCTATCGGGGCCGGTATCTTTCATTGTATAAAGTTTCACTTACTTCCTTTCTGTATGCTCCGGGCAAGCTTTTAATTAGGGAAGTAACACCATAAATACTGGTGACCGGGTTATGGTTCTTGTATTCTCTGATTCCCCTCATCCCCCTCTATCAGTATATCAAGTTTCACTTAAATACCTTTAATACTTTAAGAGATAAAGAGTATTACGGACGGATGGGCGGTCGGACAGACAGACAAAGCGGCGAGCATAAAAATTTCTATGTCTATGACCTTGACCTTGAGGTCATGTGCATAAATTGTAGGTAGGGTATTGCTGTATGTCATGTTGGACCTGTATCTATTATAATACCAAATATAAACCCAATCCATCATATGAACTCTTAAAAAAATAATGTTAAAGATTTCTAAGTCTGTGACCTTGACCTTGAAGTCATAGGCATGGGTGGGAGTATTACTGACTAAAATTTCGGACCTGTATCTATTAGCAAACCAAATATGAACCAAATGAATCATAAAAGTTTGCCGGCCTCAGTGGCTCAGTCAGATGCGCGTCTTACTGGTGATCAGATGGACGCGGGTTCGACTCCCGCAGGGGTCGGCAACATTCTTTCGTGGAGATTGATCATGAAATCTTTTCTACGGTCATTCTCTCCCTTCCGCTGATTCAAGAAAGGCAGTTGTCAGTTTCTGGCGAAAGAATGTGCACTGTACTGGTTAACCGCTTACGTATAAGCCTGCTCATGAAAGTGTTGATAGGTAAACTGACCGGCTCAAAAATGACATAAATAGTTTTGACTGGGCCGTTAAACTCCAATACAAACAAACAAAACATCATAAAAGTTTAGGTTCTCCCTGGTACAAATACCTTTACCCGAGTCTAAACATAAAAAAAAATTCAAAGTCTGTGACCTTGACCTTGAGGTCATGGGTTTGTGTGGGGGTTATTGCTGAATAAAACATTGGACCTATAATCTATCATCATATCAAATATGAACCAAAATCATCACATGGTGTGGAAAATATGAGCTCAAGTTTTACCTAGTAAAAATACCTTAACCTGTGTCTTAAACATTTAAAATTTCTAAGTCTGTGACCTTGACATTGAGGTCATGTGTATGGCTGGAGGTAGTGCTGAATAAAACGTTGGACCTATATCTATCATCATACTAAATATGAACCAAGTCCATCGCATGGTTTGGAAAATATAATGTTCTGTAAAATTCAGGCTCTACCTGGTACAAAAACCTTAACCTGAGTCTAACAAGAGTACGTACGTACACACTTTCGTTCAGAAGGACGTATATTCGGACGCACGCATGCATGTACCCATGAACCCACGTACGGAAAACCGAAAAACTACATGTAATGATGTATATGCCCCCAACATCATCCGATGCGGGGAGCATAAAAAACTATATGCCCCCGGTATCTTCTGATGTTGGGGCATAAAAACAGGCATATCACCCAGTATATGACAAGTAGACTTGTCCCAGATATAGCAATCAAAGAGTCCATTAGTAAACAATGGGATAAAGTCATAGCCTAGTGAGCTCTGACTCTTAATCATTAGGGCTTTCACTGTTGTGGTTCTAGCCTCGCTTGAGTCATATGTGAGACACAAATTTAGGTTCTGCATCAGTGTTACATGTGGGTTTACGGCGTCCCGCAAACCCCCATGCTGACAAGACAACCGAGCGTGATCTCTGACAGGTGTACGGGCAGCTGTGGGGTAAGGCACAAGAAAGATGTTAAATGATTGACATGAATTATTTACAGTATCTACATACAACACTTACTAACACAAAACATCACAAATTGTTGCTTCTGTAGCCAACTCACGACGTCCGCTCCGAAGGCAAAACACTGTTCTGTGCTCGGAACGGGTGACGTGAATACCTACAGAAGCAAACAACAAAAACAACAAGAAAAACAAAAAAAGAAACAACACAAAACGCGACTGGCCAGTTTATAACTTGGGGTGAATCCCCCACTCGCGTGACACTTCTTCTCGCGAACTAGTAAAACTAGTCTATCAACATAATTGATTATCCTAGGATTAGCGATCACGTTTGCTGATCAGCCGTTTAGTGATCGTCCAAATAAGGTAAGTTGACCTCTTCCATGATCACATTTGTTTACAACGAACAATGATTTAGAAGAATCTGCTTCTATCCTGGTAGGCGCTGATTACGGCGGTCTGTCCGCCCTTGCTGGACCCTAACGCCTAGCGTCGTACCAGTACCTGCTGCTATGAAGCAGGGAGCAGCAGGTCACACATTGTTATGCCTGCAAATTACGATAACGGGACTAGAAACGAGTCACAAAACATACATGCTATATCATGATCCCCCTCCCGGAGAAGTAAAAATATGTTCATGCATATACCGTTATTGCGCATGCGCCGACCAGACATACAGGCTGATTAGTGCATGCGACAAATAACCGTACAGCAGAACTCAACTTGACTGTGCATCAAATTATCAGCACCCAGCGCTTGACACAATAATACTCAAAGTTCATGGTTCCTTACTGAGCACTACAGAAATCAATTAATGCTCACTACTACTGAGCATAATACTCATCAAATTTGTGCTCACTACATTATCACAAGTAAGAGGCAATTGAACAGACCACGCCTTTGCGCTACCTGGTCAGCCGCCAATTACAGGAAACATAACAATCTCTATTTCATATCCTTCTCCGCGACACGGCTCACAAATATAGCTATTCACAAATTCAATACATTAATAACAGATAGAAACTACAACAGAAGATTTTCATCTATAATCTACAACATTTGTTAGTGTCTCATATGGGCCAACACTGTTTGCCGTAAATTCTCTCTATTTGGTAGGCACCCCGTCACAACCGTCCTCGCGACGCCGATGACGCAGCTGACGTCATCCCCGCCGCTCAGGCCGTTATGACGTGTGGCGACCAAATACTCCCACTTATCATCATCACGTTCTTTATATGTACATACATGCACAAACTGAGTTATCAGATAAAAACGGCATCATTACAAAATGAACTCGTAATTCTTCTTGAACAAAATTATTTCTAATCAACGTGAACATGCTTGTAAAATAAAATTCATTACGGTTCATCATCACGGATAACCCAACAGGCTCTTGTATGAGTTTGCCCTGATGATGAAGATGTGGTTAAACCCGTCTTAAGTTTACGTCCCCTCTACACCTAATATCATATTGGGACGGAACCACGGTTTTCTAACCACAGCCAGTCACAAGTCATGGATCAAACAAGTGACCCGGCGTTTATTAATTACATTCTACAAAAGGGGTCTAAAAGCCTAAATGAATCTAGAATGAGCGGGTGTCCAAACTTTACGTCTCACCAACATCTAGGGTCAGCATGAGACAGGACCTCACTTAGAAAGACTCATTCTACTACTGGAGAAGCCTGGGATCGATCCTGCGACGTCTAGCTGGCAAAGCTAGTAGCCTAATCACTACAGGCCTCAATAGTGAATTCAGAATAGGCTTCAGAAAGTTGGGGTATACTAGAAATAAACCCCTCCAAAACCTACAAGCATGTTCATACAAAAATAATACTAAACATAGATTAAACATACCTTTCAATATACTTTCTATTTCCCCGTCACAATGTTGTGTTTACTCTTTACAACTTGACCTGCTGCTAAGGTGTCCGCCTTTTTCAGGGTTTATATATCTATGAATACTACCGGAAAATCATGCCTACTCGTATTACCTTGCTTTGTTCGTGGGGAAGTGGAGATACCGGCCACAAACAAAGCCAGATAGCAAAATCGAGTAGATAATGGATTTGCCTTCAAATAGTATATTTCCCATAGGAAAAATTGATGAAACGACCCTATAATCAATGACATGACTCCTGTCAAAACGAACACCCACACAACACGTGACGGGAATAAAAATCATATATGGCACAATTTGGCGGTTGGCGATTTTTAGGCAAATTCTATAGAACTCAGCCTTTTAGCGGCCCCCTGTATTGTAAAAACAGCTCTCTATAAACCACTCATGCATACATCGTATGATATGTGCATGACTTGTTCATGGAGCCGCATAGTTTGCGTACCATATTTCACCCAAAATATTTCACTCACACCGCCCTACCATATATCTACTAAAATAATTTAGATGTGCATAAGCACCAGAGAGGTTTCCCATTCCATCTCGTAACAAAGGTTTCCCCTTTTGGAGAAAAAACAATCAGAAATGTTTTTTCTTTGTGTACAGAGATGGAATAGGATGAACCTATCTAAACAAGACAGCTATTTACACAACAACCGTGCGAAGAATTACCTACTAAGGTAGTCTGCCCCCAAATTTTCTTGGCCCCGAATTGCAACAATCCGAAATCTATACGGCTGTAGTTTCATTGCCCAACGCATAATTCGAGGATTGAGAACTTTTGCTGTTTGCATATACGACAAGGGCTTGTGGTCTGTCTCAAGCAGGAATTCTACTCCGTAAAGATACTTGCGAAATTTCTCAACACCCCAGATAATAGCCAAACATTCCTTCTCTATTACAGAATAGTTTTTCTCACGAGGCAAAAGTTTCTTGCTGGCATAAGCAATGGGAAGTCGTCCTTCCCCTTCAAATTCTTGGAGCAAAACGGCTCCTATACCAACATCAGAAGCGTCCGTCCGGAGTATGAACGGATTCCCATCATGAAAGATAGGAAGACGAAGAATAGGACTAGACGTGAGTCTATTCTTCAGGGTCTGAAAAGCCTTTTCATGATGGTCCTGCCAGTCTGTGATCTTGTTTGGTCTACTTTTCTTAGTTAAATCTGTCAAAGGGGAAGCGATAGATGAGAAATTTGGAATGAAACGGCGGTAGAAACCAGCCAACCCAAGAAATGACTTTATTTGTCTCTTAGTAGAAGGTCGAGGAGCATCCTTTATAGCTTGTATCTTGTCTTCTTGCGGTCTTACTGACTGAGCAGCTACACTGTGACCAAGACATTCGATACTGCTATACCCAATCATACACTTGGAAGGTTTTGCCGTCAACTTGGCTGTCCTGAGTCTATCTAAAACTTCACGTAATGACGTCAAGTGGTCTTTCCAAGTTTCGGTAAAGATCCACATATCATCGACGAAGCTATCAACGTTAGAAAGTTCGGACAGAATCTTTCTCATCAACCTGCAAAATGTTGCTCCTGAGTTTACCAAACCGAAGGGCATAGTTTTGAATTGAAACAAGCCTTTGGGGGTTTCGAACGCAGTTAGGGGTTTTGCCTTAGACGTCATTTTTACCTGCCAATAACCTTTTGACAAATCTAATTTGCTAAAGTATTTGTGCCCCGACATTCTATTTATAACCTCCTCCATATTTGGCATTGGTTCTGCATCGAACTCCGTCACTTTATTAAGTTTACGGAAGTCAATGCAGAACCGCACCGAACCATCTTTTTTAGGGACAAGTACTACAGGGGATGAATATGGAGATATTGATGGCTCAATAACTCCTAAATCTAACATATCTTGAATTTCCTTTTCCATTACATCCCGTACTTTATATGGTATGGCATAACCTTTTGACCTCACTGGTTCCGTCGTCAGCAACTTTATGTCGTGTTCTATTTGGTCAGTTCGTCCTGGTACACTGGACAGTACGTCCGGGTATTCTTTTATCAACGTCTCTATTTCTTTACGCTGATCCTGCGTTAACATTTCTGAAATATTGACGTCCTTAAACGTCTCTGGTTGCTTTGCAGTAGGAAAAGCGCAATCTTCCAATGAGAATTCGTCAACGTCATCATTTTCAGTTGACTGAGTGGACTCTACAGATAGCAAGCAATGTGACGTCACATTTTGACGTTCCACATATTGCTTCAGTATGTTAGCGTGATATGTGTTAACATTTCCATTGACGTCAATCTTATAATCCATTCTGTTCACTACCTCAACAACTTCATAAGGACCTTTCCATTGAAGCAATAATTTATTACTGTCTGTCGGTAGTAACAACAGAACTTTGTCGCCGACGTCAAATTTACGCGACCTCGCGCCTTTATCATAATAATCTTTCTGCTTAATCTGAACCTTCTTTAAATTATCACGCGCTAATTTGCATGTCTGCTCTAACCGTTCCCTAAGCTCAATAACGTATTGATACGTCGAAAGAACTTGCTCATCGCGTACCTCTTCAGCCCATAATTCTCTTAATATTGCCATTGGACCTCTGACGTTACGTCCATATAACAACTCAAAAGGGGAGTATCCTAAAGACTCTTGTGGGACTTCCCTTACCGCAAATAATAAGGCTGGAAGATATTTATCCCAATCTTTTGGACGTTCAGCACACATGCGACGTAACATCTGCTTTAACGTAGCGTGGAAACGCTCTATCAGTCCGTTGCAAATTGGGTGTCTCGGACTACACGTTAACTGTTGAAGAGAAAGAAGTCTGCTGACTTCCTTCATTACCTCAGCAGTAAACTGTGATCCACAATCAGTCAACATTTCATCAGGAATGCCAACCCTACTAAACATTTCAATAAGCGCTTCCGCGACACGTTCCGTCTCAATACTCGGTAAAGCTATCGCCTCTGGATACCTTGTCGCATAATCTATCATGGTTAAAATATACCGAGATTTCCTATCAGATCGAGGCTCAATTGGACCAACTATGTCCACTGCCACCCTCTTAAATGGCGTATCAATCAATGGCATTTTTCCTAGAGGTACTTTAGTGACCCGACCTTTCTGAATAGTTCTCTGACAAATATCACAAGATTTACAAAATCTAGCGACATCACCGCAAATACCGGGCCAGTAAAACTCAGTTACAACTCTATCCAATGTCTTCCTAATACCCATATGTCCAGACATAAGCGTTTCATGAGCCAGTTTCAACACCTTTCCTCGGAAACTTTGAGGGACCACAAGTTGGAAAGAGACTTTGTTACCCTTGGTGAACTCCCTATATGCCAACCCTTTTTTCTCAATAAACCTAGTTTCACCTCGGTTTAAACCACGACTCACAGTCTTGTTCCCAGATACAACCCTTTTCCTGATGTTTTCCAAAGTTGGATCATCAACCTGAGCTTGCTTGAAAGCCTCCTTGTCATCGTTAATGATCTGATCGGGAACCTTAAGTTTTCTGTAAGGCTTCTCATCCTGCCTAGTTTGAGACCTAGTTACAGCCGCAGCTGAGAAATGAGACATATCAGGAAGTTTTGATCCATCAATGTTACCGATAACCAAATCGTACAACGTATCATCCATACACAAAGCTTCAGTTTTCCCAGTAAAAAAAAGACAATCAATGTCAATCATTGCCAAAGGATACCTTTGTGTGGATTCATCAATCAACGTAACATTTGATTCCTTCCCTATTAACTGACTATCCGAAACCAAACTTCTCCGAACGACACAGCCTGTACACCCAGTATCTCTTAATACAACCACCTTTTTATTATTAACCAATCCTTGTGCCGTCGGTAACCTTGCCTTTAAGAAGTAACAGACACCTTCCCTAGTTTCCTTACTACACTCCTCCCTATCCGAAATCAAAGGATCACCAACCTTATTTTCAAAAATACTTCCAATCTCATCACCTTTCCTAGTTACTTCCGTTTGACAAAAACTAACTTGGTGTGCTGCGCCACGTGGTGTGCTATTATTTTTACCGCGTCCGCGAAAAGACCCTCTAAAATTACCACGACCACGTGTATAACCACGACCTACATTCTGCGTATTCTCATTCTTAACCTGAGAACCTTGAGTCTCTACGCGCGTGTTAAAATTTTCTTTAACACCGCTATCCCCAACTCCAGTTGCTCCTACCTCTGCGCTATACAATTGTTTCCTGTCGGGGTTCTTAAAACATTTAATTGTTAAATGCCCCTTACCACATATGCTACACTTGATATCCGGTCTACCACTCGGTTTGTTCGAGTCAACTTTGTCCTGTTTACCCTGCGCTGCGCCTCTATTATCGCGTTGCCCCTTATTAATGCAACTATATACGCCCCCGCGCGCTTCTGCAAACAAATCTGCCTCCCTAGCCATTTCATCTAAATTACCAAACTGTTTTGGCTTCAGATGCACATACAGTTCTCTATTACATGACTCCAGGAACTGATCCCTTGCCATGAAATCACAGACAGCCGGAAAAGATTTTTCTATCTTTGCCATATTAAGCCATTTTTCTAAATAACTTCTCAGTCTACTACTGAACTGTATGAACGTTTCTGATTTCTCGGGCCTACTATAACGAAACTGTTTCCTAAATCCGCGCTCTGTCATGTCAAAATTCTTTAATAAAGCGTCCTTTAACTTTTCATAATCCGCCGCATCCTCATTTGACAACCGGTCATATACATCAAGTGCGCGCCCTTTGAGCAATGCACTTAAATACGCGGCCCAAACACTCTTATCCCATTTATTAGCCGTAGCATATTTCTCAAACCTAGATAAATAACTATCCATTTTATCTTTACCCTCTTCAAAATAAGGTAACTTAGGATCCCGGGCATGCGCCACCTTCTCAGCTTTTTGCTTTTCAAATTCTAGCTCGAGCTTCGCTCTCTGCATTTCTAACTGATTCCTTAATTCTTGGTGCTGTAGCTCAAACCCATGTTTTATTTTTTCTAAATGGGCCTCACTAATCTCTTTTGCCTCCCTTTCAGTCTTGATGCGTGCTATTTCAAGTTCCTTATTAACATTCAACATAGCTAGTTCATGTGCCCTTTCCTTTTCCTTTTCCTCTAACTTAGCTAGTTCATGTACCCTTTCCTTTTCCTTTTCTTCAGACCTTAACCTTTCTAAATCCCTTTGCTCTTGCCTTTCTGCCCGCTCAATATCCTGCTGCTCTTTAACAAAACCTTGTAACTCCTTCCCCTCATAACCTAAGTCCTTTCCCATTTGCATTAAACGCTCCATTATTGATAACGTAAATCTCACGTTACTATCAAAACCACTATAAACTGATCAGTTATGATCAGTGATGATTGAATGGGCTTAACTAAAACGTTAAGATATGTGTTATACGCGTTAATCTAACTAAAACGTTAGTTATTAAAGCACACGCGATTTGAAATGTCAAATGCTTTCAGCACAGTATGACGTTGCGTACTGGTAGTCTAATATGACGTCATAAACTGACGACGTTTACAGTAAAATGCTACAATCCGAAGTTTTATCACATTACAAAACTCCGATCATAACAAGTCACCATTAATGTTTCTATTACGTCATACCTAACCTCAAGCCACTGCGTAAATATTAACGCTACCGTTATGTCAACGTCAGTAAATTGTTAACGTCACTACGTCAGAACCATGTGTGGGTAAGATCAATTAGTAGCTCCAATTTAACTTAGTAGAATGTCAGGTAACACAATTAAGTGGGGTCTACTTAAATTTTTCGTTACCAAGAAAAAGTGGGGTTTGCCTTGCCTTCCTGCTCAGAAATTATCGACTTGTCAGTATCCATTCAGTTGAATACATGGGTTTCGCACTTCATCAACGCAGGAAGGAAGATTCAAGTTAATTTCTAAATGTGGCTGTCAATACATTTTTTTTTTTTTTAAATTGATGATTCAGAGTATCAATGTGCTGTTCCACAGCCGGGAACACCAGCCAGAGATCAAATCCTCACTTTTCTGACACCAAATGTTACATGTGGGTTTACGGCGTCCCGCAAACCCCCATGCTGACAAGACAACCGAGCGTGATCTCTGACAGGTGTACGGGCAGCTGTGGGGTAAGGCACAAGAAAGATGTTAAATGATTGACATGAATTATTTACAGTATCTACATACAACACTTACTAACACAAAACATCACAAATTGTTGCTTCTGTAGCCAACTCACGACGTCCGCTCCGAAGGCAAAACACTGTTCTGTGCTCGGAACGGGTGACGTGAATACCTACAGAAGCAAACAACAAAAACAACAAGAAAAACAAAAAAAGAAACAACACAAAACGCGACTGGCCAGTTTATAACTTGGGGTGAATCCCCCACTCGCGTGACACTTCTTCTCGCGAACTAGTAAAACTAGTCTATCAACATAATTGATTATCCTAGGATTAGCGATCACGTTTGCTGATCAGCCGTTTAGTGATCGTCCAAATAAGGTAAGTTGACCTCTTCCATGATCACATTTGTTTACAACGAACAATGATTTAGAAGAATCTGCTTCTATCCTGGTAGGCGCTGATTACGGCGGTCTGTCCGCCCTTGCTGGACCCTAACGCCTAGCGTCGTACCAGTACCTGCTGCTATGAAGCAGGGAGCAGCAGGTCACACATTGTTATGCCTGCAAATTACGATAACGGGACTAGAAACGAGTCACAAAACATACATGCTATATCATGATCCCCCTCCCGGAGAAGTAAAAATATGTTCATGCATATACCGTTATTGCGCATGCGCCGACCAGACATACAGGCTGATTAGTGCATGCGACAAATAACCGTACAGCAGAACTCAACTTGACTGTGCATCAAATTATCAGCACCCAGCGCTTGACACAATAATACTCAAAGTTCATGGTTCCTTACTGAGCACTACAGAAATCAATTAATGCTCACTACTACTGAGCATAATACTCATCAAATTTGTGCTCACTACATTATCACAAGTAAGAGGCAATTGAACAGACCACGCCTTTGCGCTACCTGGTCAGCCGCCAATTACAGGAAACATAACAATCTCTATTTCATATCCTTCTCCGCGACACGGCTCACAAATATAGCTATTCACAAATTCAATACATTAATAACAGATAGAAACTACAACAGAAGATTTTCATCTATAATCTACAACATTTGTTAGTGTCTCATATGGGCCAACACTGTTTGCCGTAAATTCTCTCTATTTGGTAGGCACCCCGTCACAACCGTCCTCGCGACGCCGATGACGCAGCTGACGTCATCCCCGCCGCTCAGGCCGTTATGACGTGTGGCGACCAAATACTCCCACTTATCATCATCACGTTCTTTATATGTACATACATGCACAAACTGAGTTATCAGATAAAAACGGCATCATTACAAAATGAACTCGTAATTCTTCTTGAACAAAATTATTTCTAATCAACGTGAACATGCTTGTAAAATAAAATTCATTACGGTTCATCATCACGGATAACCCAACAGGCTCTTGTATGAGTTTGCCCTGATGATGAAGATGTGGTTAAACCCGTCTTAAGTTTACGTCCCCTCTACACCTAATATCATATTGGGACGGAACCACGGTTTTCTAACCACAGCCAGTCACAAGTCATGGATCAAACAAGTGACCCGGCGTTTATTAATTACATTCTACAAAAGGGGTCTAAAAGCCTAAATGAATCTAGAATGAGCGGGTGTCCAAACTTTACGTCTCACCAACATCTAGGGTCAGCATGAGACAGGACCTCACTTAGAAAGACTCATTCTACTACTGGAGAAGCCTGGGATCGATCCTGCGACGTCTAGCTGGCAAAGCTAGTAGCCTAATCACTACAGGCCTCAATAGTGAATTCAGAATAGGCTTCAGAAAGTTGGGGTATACTAGAAATAAACCCCTCCAAAACCTACAAGCATGTTCATACAAAAATAATACTAAACATAGATTAAACATACCTTTCAATATACTTTCTATTTCCCCGTCACAATGTTGTGTTTACTCTTTACAACTTGACCTGCTGCTAAGGTGTCCGCCTTTTTCAGGGTTTATATATCTATGAATACTACCGGAAAATCATGCCTACTCGTATTACCTTGCTTTGTTCGTGGGGAAGTGGAGATACCGGCCACAAACAAAGCCAGATAGCAAAATCGAGTAGATAATGGATTTGCCTTCAAATAGTATATTTCCCATAGGAAAAATTGATGAAACGACCCTATAATCAATGACATGACTCCTGTCAAAACGAACACCCACACAACACGTGACGGGAATAAAAATCATATATGGCACAATTTGGCGGTTGGCGATTTTTAGGCAAATTCTATAGAACTCAGCCTTTTAGCGGCCCCCTGTATTGTAAAAACAGCTCTCTATAAACCACTCATGCATACATCGTATGATATGTGCATGACTTGTTCATGGAGCCGCATAGTTTGCGTACCATATTTCACCCAAAATATTTCACTCACACCGCCCTACCATATATCTACTAAAATAATTTAGATGTGCATAAGCACCAGAGAGGTTTCCCATTCCATCTCGTAACAATCAGGTCAGGTGTTTTTTCTTTGGATCCTCCGGTTGTTGCCCACTCTGTGGCCTAGTGGATAAGAGTGCTGACTCTTAATCATTAGTTTAGTCTCACCGAGCCTGGCTCGGGTCACAGACGAGATGCCAAGTTCTGCAATGGAATGTCAGGTGGATTTTCTCTGGGTTGTCCTGTTTTCGCCCAACTCTGATTAACGATTGGCTTCATATAAGTAGTGAAATAATCTTAAGAGGGCTGTAAAACCAAAGCCAAAAAAAAGGTTTAGCCTTATAGAGCAATATGATTTCTAAAGAGATTATTTAAGTATATTTTCCATTTATTTTTGTGGCAATATTCGCCCATTCTCCATCTTATCACATGGGAAAAGTTTTAACAGGAATCCTAAATAGCTCTGTTAAGTAGAGGAACGATAGAGTGAAAGTGGACAAAATACTATCCACTTTAGCTATTCTGTTATACAAATCTCTAGACATTTGGTGTTTGATAGTATAGGCTCTGATGAAACAGGATGAAAGCAAGGGGTTTGTTTGTTTGTATTGGAGTTTTAACGGCCCAGTCAACACTATTTAGGTCATTTTTGAGCCGGTCAGTTTAACTATCCACACTTTCCTGGGCAGGCTTATACGTAAGCTGTTAACCAGTACAGTGCACATTCTTTCGCTAGAAACTGACAACTGCCCTTCTTGAATCAGCGGAAGGGAGAGAATGACCGTAGAAAATATTTCATGATCAATCTCCACGAAAGAATGTTGCCGACCCCGGCGTGAGTCGAACCCGTGTCCTCCTGATCACCAGTCAGACACGCATCTGACTGAGCCAACAAGGCCGGCAAAGCAAGGGTTGTTTAAAGCTTAGTTATGATCTGGGTCCTGCCCTCTGGGCTTTGTCTGAGGAAGGTGGGTGCAGTTACATGTAGGAGCAGACCAAAAGAGATAAAATCTAAAAACAAGAGGATACCTCATCCTGGGCCTTCTGGTTTCATAAGAAGATCTTTTAAAGTTTTCTCTGATTTTCCCCTATTTGTGGTCATGGCAACCAGAATTCTGCATGGAATATTGAATACTTTGAACAAATTTGAGAGGATCACCCAAGGATTATTTCTGCAGAGTTTTGTCAAAATCTAGTTTAGGAGGCGATCATGTTGTTTAAAGAAATTGTGAATGGACGGACACTTGGATGGACGATCACAACGATGGGCGGTGACCAATCACAATAGCTCCCCCTCTTTGCAGTGGTTTGAGCCTTGCTCAGGTCACATGTGAGATGCTAAGTTCTGCAATGGAAGGTCAGAGGGTTTTTCTCCAGATACTCAAGTTTTCACCCAATTCTGATAGGGCTGCAACGATATAGTTACCTCACGATACAATACATATTGCGATATTTGTGTCACGATACGATACATATTGCGATACACTTTCCGGCATGAAAAAGAAACTTTAAGCAAAGAAATTCCTTAAAATCAGCTTTAAGCAATACTTATAAATTTAATTCTTTTGTAGAAATTAACTGTAATATACATGAACAATGGAAACAAGAGGGCCATGATGGCCCTGGATCGCTCACCTGATCCATAGAATAACAAATGGGCCCCAGGGCAGGGTCATTATTGACCCCAGGGCTATAATGTGCATAATGTTGAGGGAGGTCTAAAAAGGAGAAGCTTCATACCAAATATCAACAAAGACTATAATTAACAATCTTGGCAAAGGCCCTTTAGATGAAGCTATACACCAAATATCAAAGCCCTGGGCCTTGCGGTATTAGAGAAGATGATGTTTTTAAAGATATTCCCTAATAAGCCTATGTAAAACCAAATAGCCCCCGGGCTGGGCCATTTTAGGCCTCAGGGCTATAACTTGGACAATCTTCTGAGAAAAAGATTTTCAAACATTATAAAAGTCTATGTAAAACCAAAGGGCCCTCGGGTGGGGGCATTTGTGGCCCAAGGGCTATAATTTGAACAATCTTGGTAAAGGTCCACTAGATAAAGCTCCATACCAAATATCAAAGACATGGGCCTTGCAGTCTCAGAGAAGAAGATTTTTAAATATTTTCCCAATATAAGTCTATGTAAAACCAAAGGGCCTGAGGCGAGGCATATTTGTTCTCAGGCTATAATTTGAACAATCTTGGTAAAGGTCCACTAGATGTAGCTTCACACCAAATATCAAAGACCTAGTAGGCCTTGTGGTTTCAGAGAAGATGCTTTTTAAAGATTTCCCTTTATAAATCTATGTAAAACCTAAGGGTCTCGGGGTGGGGCATTTGTGGCCCCAGGGCTATAATTTGAACAATCTTGATAGAGATCCACTAGATGAAATTTCACACCAAATATCAAAGACCTACGCCTTGTGGTTTTACAGAAGAAGATTTTTTTTTAAGATTTTCACTATATAAGTCTATTTAAAACCAGGGGGCCAGAGGCGGGGACATATTTGGTCTCAGGGCTATAATTTGAACAATCTTGGTAAAGGTCGACTAGATGTAGCTTCACACCAAATATCAAAGACCTAGGCCTTGTGGTTTCAGAGAAGATGATTTTTAAAGATTTCCCTTTATAAGTCTATGTAAAAGCAAAGGGCCCCTGAGAGGGGGCATTTTTGGCACCAGCACTATAATTTGGACAATCTTGGTAGGGATCCACTAGATGAAGAGTCATACCAAATTTCAAAGACCTGGGCCTTGCGGTTTCAGAGAAGAAGATTTTTAAATATTTTCCCAATATAAGTCTATGTAAAACCAAAGGGCCTGAGGCGAGGCATATTTGTTCTCAGGCTATAATTTGAACAATCTTGGTAAAGGTCCATTAGATGTAGCTTCACACCAAATATCAAAGACCTAGGCCTTGTGGTTTCAGAGAAGATGATTTTTAAAGATTTCCTCTTATAAGTCTATGTAAAACTAAAGGGTCCTTGAGCGGGGGCATTTTTGCCCCAGCACTACAATTTGAACAATCTTGGTAGGGGTCCACTAGATGAAGCTTCATACCAAATATCAAAGACGCCTTGTGGTTTCAGAAGATTTTTTAAAGATTTTCCCTATATAAGCCGATGTAAAGCAAAAGGGTCCCGGGGCTGGGGCATTTTTGGCCCAGGACTATAATTTGAACAATCTTGGTAGGGGTCCACTAGATGAAGCTTCATACCAAATATCAAAGACCTGGGCCTTGCAGTTTCAGAGAAGAAGATCTTAAAAGGTTGTCCCTATATTATCCTTTGTAAAACCAAAGGGCCCGGGGGCTGGGGCATTTGTGGCCCCAGCACTATAATTTGAACAATCTTGGTAGGGGTCCACCAGATGCAGCTTCATACCAAATATCAAAGACCTGGGCCTTGCGGTTTCAGAGAAGAAGATTTTTAAAGATTTTCCCTATATAAGCCCATGTAAAAACCGAAGGGCCCTGGGGCAGGGGCATTTTTGGCTGCAGCACTTTAATTTGAACAATCTTGGTAGGGGTCCACTAGATGAAGCTTCATACCAAATATCAAAGACCTGGGCCTTGCGGTTTCAGAGAAGAAAATTTTTTAAGTTTCCGGTGAAAAAAATCTATTTTTGGCTCCTGTGACCTAATGTAGATGTGCAATGGACAGGAACCATTTGAACAACTTTGAAAGGGGACAACCTAAGGATCATTCTTGTGAAATTTGGTCAAAATCTGATCAATGGTTTAGGAAGAGATGTCACTTGAAGAAGAAGTTTACGCACGCAAGCAGGGACGGACACACGGACGGACGCACGACGGACGAAAAGTGATCCCAAAAGCTCACCCCGTCACTATGTGACAGGTGAGCTGATAAAAGTGAAAATAGAAACTTATTTTTAAGTCACAAATTTAAGCAAAACCAGCAAAAGTTTTCACCTCATCTCCATCAAATTACTATGTTTGCTGTATTGTAATCGTATCGTCAAACTGCTTCACGATATGCGTATCGTCAGCAGATATTGCAATATTTACCAAACAACTCAGTGAAAACTCTGATTAATGATCAGCTTGATATGAGTGAAACAATCTTGAAAGGACTGTAAAACCAAACAAAAAAAAAATAACACGTGAGTACCAAAAAAACCCATTCGTTTAGGACTAAGCCTGCCCAGGCAAAGTGGTGCGAGTCAGACCCTCCAATGGGTAATTCCTTCTTGGTTTCATGACGCCACTGGGCTAGAGATGTAATTTCATCTCAGTGTCGGGTAAAAGTCCCACAAAATTGGAAGTAACGTCTCCAAAATAACTGAAATAGTGTCAATGGGAAAGCTTAACATTTATTCAAACAAAACAAACATAGACAGATAGATGGCAGTGGCTAGCCGTCCGGTACTGGACGACCAGTCTTAGAATGAGTCTGCCCGTCGAAGACTGGACGACCAGTCAAGGAGCCTGCTCTTCCGGTACCAGAGGGCTAGCCAACCCATGTAGGAATGGCTCGCCGTCCGGTAGTGAATTTATGTCTCTCATATTCCATAGGGTATGCAGTGAAATTGCATTCCAAATTATATTACCCCTTTATGATGTAATGAAAATATTTTCTAATTTACTCTAACTGTATTCTTATCACCTACCAGTTTGTCGCCATTTTTTTTTTTTCACTTAATTTCTGTCAAGGACATAACTATAATTGACCCTGATGCAGTAGTTTGTTGTACAAAAGCTTTGTCCAGGCACGGTGTCACAGTTGAAATTATTATTATTATTTTATTCTTTAATTGTCAATGTTATTATTTCTATCTGTATATCATAATTTTCATTATTAAAATCTCAAAATGTAATTGCGATGTTGACCTTGTTATTAAATAGTGATAGATCATTCAACATACATGTTCAAATTAAATTTGTTGTCAAGCATATTTATTTAACCAATCAGTTCAACAGATACAAAGAAATATTAATTGGGGGAAATTATCTTGTTAGCAGGGCACACATATAGGGAATGACTCTTTCAATGTATGCGAAACATGATGAGACGAGCAGTTACCATAATGATCCTATGTATAGGGAGAGATAGGCTTCAGCAAACAATGCAGTCCCAGATCAGACTGCTTCTGACACAGGGCCTACTGTACACTGTTTGCTATTCCATCTGCACCTTTTTGACTCATTGCTGGATTGCAAAACAAATTTGTTAAAATCTTAGGAGTACAACTGCAAGTCATCAAGATCCGTATTGTTTTTAGGATTTTTCATCATCATCAACGGATTTTTGATTAACGTGCAGGTACAGGGGCAACGTCCACATAAGTGGCCCCCTTCCAGGTAGCTGGCTTTGCACGCTGGCAGATCTTACACCAGATCTCCAGGCCTGTCTATAATAAGGATCGATAGCAGGGAGCTTCCATTCTCTTCAATCTCTTTCTGTCAGCTGCTTCCAGGTCATCTTGGGCCTTCCAGGCTGCCGCTTTCCACCTACCTGTATGTCACAGGCAGTCTTGACTGCACCGTTGGAGCGTTCCACATGTCCATACCAGTGTAGCCTTCTCTCTTTCAGGATGAGGTCCAGGTCCTCAATGCCAAGACACTAGTACTAGTATTCGTGTGTGGTCTGTTTCAGCTCTGCATGAAAGCATCATGCAGCCCATCTATTTCTTCAAGCCCAGATGGGCGGGGGGCGATAAATGCATGTTTGTTTGTGATTTTGCCTGTTGATTCTAGCTGTTATCAAATTCAATCATTGTTGAAAGAAAAGTATATAGTTTTAGTCCTTAAACCGTTATCCTGCTGAATAAATTAAAATAATTAAAACACTTTATTTGGGCTATCATAACCATGGCTAATGTGACAGGGCCTTTAAATAATATTCCAAATTTAACTAATAGGAGCTTTTTTCGTGACGTACTTCCGGTTCTAAAAATAGAACGAGAAAAGCCCTGGCCGTCATCTGTCGTATTGCTTCAAAGGCAGTGGGACAGATAAAGTGTTAATTACAGCGTAAAACAGTGGAATTCTTTTAAACGTTTGGCGAATTCTAATGTAAGATTAAGGGAGAAACACCGATATGCTGCCAGATATGAAATTTTGCATTACGAAAATGATACATTGTACATAAGTCACAGGGTGAAATTATGGAAACTGGAGGAGCGCTTGCGTTTAGGACTTTCTAGTCGTCTCCAGTTATTTCCCCCATTCATAGTTATTTTTCATACATCATATACTCATATATTTCATCTTTCATTAAGCATTAAGCATTCCTGAGTAGCGTATATCAATTTCCGGTGTCCTTATGTAAGTTTCGCGCGCTTTTCACGTCACTGATTAACACCGCATGCGCACATTCTTACCTCAGCCTTTGTCAGTCTTTCTTTGTCCCTGGCGAAGGTAGGTCTCACGACCACCTGATGGACACCATCTATATGTTATTCCTAATTTCTTAGGATATTTATAATATTTACAGGTATGCGTTTACTTTATTTCATTATCATGTTGAACATTTGTAAATTATCATAATTGTCATTATTTCATGAATATTCGTATCTTGCCATTTCGATCTCTCGACCTCGGAGTCAGTCTTTCTTTGTCCCTGGCGAAGGTAGGTCTCACGACCACCTGATGGACACCATCTATATGTTATTCCTAATTTCTTAGGATATTTATAATATTTATACAGATGACGAGGTCGAGAGGGAGAAGGTTCTGATTTAAAAACATGGAAACATCAAACAGAGTTATCGTTCGTTGAACCCCGAACCCCCCTCGAGAAAGCGGGAGAAGTTATTATAACTTTGTATCAACGTCGTCATCATCACCATGTGGCCACAACCACCTTAATCCTTTCATCAAACAGCCCGTAACAGCAAAACCTTCCCGTGACACTGGCGCCCAGCTATAGGTTCTTCATTCTCATGTAGTCGTCCCTGAAGACAGAGTACCAGCTACCCACTTTCGGTGACGTCACAAGACACCTCGTTATTAACATGTGTGCCAGGACTTACTAAGTATTTTTCTTTTAATTGTGAATTTACATCATGGTACGTACCAGTGTGACTTTTATTCTGTGTTTCTTTCATTGTTTTGCAAATTTATGAACTGTCCGTATAAATTAGCTATCTGTGTATCGGTAAAACCGAATTAGGTCATCATGTATTTTCTACTTTCGTTTTCGCCTGTGTATTGGCTTACCTGTTATTGAAAGTTTTCAGTGACATTTCATTGCTTTAACATGGAATAAAGTGACTTTCTTTTCTGTCTTCACATAAGACAGATGCATTATATCAGTGACAGTGCTCAGTGACTATCTTTCTTCCTTTATCTGAAAAATTGCCTCTGTTGTTTACATGTATAGTTTGTTTACATGTACATAGAATGTACATGTGGATAAACTTACATGACTTCTGCAGTGTGGACCTGCCAATTGATTTGATGTTGCTCTCTCTCTATATTCTTAAAACTGACCAGCAGAAGCAGTATTTTCGGTGTTGTGTAGCTTCATTATGTAAAAATTTCAACCAGGACATTACGAACAATTCCAAACGTTTTTGGTCCTACGTCAAAAGTAAAAAGCAAGAATCCTTCGGCATCTCACCTCTTTTAAACGAAGATGGCTTCCTGCACAGCAGTAGTCACAACAAAGCCGAGATTTTGAACAAGCAGTTCCAATCTGCATTCACCAGAGAGAACCTTAACAACATTCCAGATATGGGCCCTAGCAACATTCCATCTATGGCACCGATACACATATCTACTCCGGGAATCACCAAGCTATTAAAAATCTTAAGCCTCATAAAGCTTTTGGCCCAGATGGTGTCCCTACTAGACTACTTCTCCTAGCAGCAGATGAGGTATCACCAATGCTCACTCGCATCTTCCAGACATCACTTGACACTGGATCAGTACCGAAAGACTGGAGAGAAGCTCTCATTACACCAATCTTCAAGAAAGGTGCTCGCAACATAGCATCCAACTATAGACCTGTATCTCTAACTTCAGTCGTCAGCAAACTACTAGAGCATATAATATTTAGCGCAACAATGAAACATCTCACTTGCCATAATATACTTACGTCAAGTCATCATGGTTTTCGCTCCAAGAGATCTTGCGAGACCCAACTTATCTCCACCATCCATGGCATTGCCAAAAGTCTGAAGTCCGGCAAAGACCAAGTTGATGTGATTCTTCTAGATTTCGCCAAAGCATTTGACAAAGTCCCCTTCAAGCGTCTTCTACACAAATTACACTTCTACGGTATCCGGCATAACACCTTACAGTGGATATCATCATTCCTAAACGACAGAAGCCAGCAGGTCCTTGTAGAAGGGAGTAAGTCGGAGAAGCTCGAGGTTTTGTCAGGAGTCCCTCAGGGTACAGTACTAGGCCCGCTACTTTTCCTCGTTTACATCAACGACCTTCCCTCCATTTGTCGGTCATCCCATGCCAGATTGTTTGCGGACGACACTCTTCGATTCAAGCATATCCGCAACAACGAGGATTCCACCAAACTACAAGATGACCTTGCAGCCCTTGAGGACTGGGAATCCAAGTGGCAGATGAGCTTCCACCCAGAGAAGTGTTCCATTCTAAGGATCTCAACAAGCAAGCGTTACCAGCGAGGCCCAAATTACTATCTCCATGGTCAACGTCTTCAAGTGGTTGACAGCGGTAAATACCTTGGTGTAACCCTTAGTGATGACCTTCAATGGGATAAGCACACTCAAGCTACAGCAGCTAAGTCATCCAGGTCACTGGGTTTCCTCCGGCGTAACTTCAGAGACTGCAGCAGGGAAGTCAGAGAGACAACATACAAGACCATGGTTCGATCATCCATGGAATACGCTGCAACCGTTTGGGACCCCTACAAAGTCGAAGACATCAACCGCCTTGATAAAGTTCAACGGCGCGCAGCTCGCTTCGTTTGTAACAACTACACAGACAGGACTCCCGGATGTGTCACAGCAATGGTGAACAAACTTGGTTGGGATGATTTTCAAGACCGCCGTAGAGTTCTTCGACTCACCATGCTATTCAAGATCACACACGGTTTGGTTGACATCCCAGAGGCATCCGACATTATCAAGACAAGCGACCGACGAACCAGGGGATCCCAACGTCTTTTCCAGCCATTCACCAACGTTACGGTGTTCAAACTGTCCTTCTTCCCCCGAACCATACAGGATTGGAACAAGTTACCAACCAGCACAACCGACTTATCTGACATTGAGGACTTCAAGGCTGCACTCCATGCCTCAGTAGCAGCCACTCCTCTATCCCTTGCGTAGACGGCATATGGGTGTACATAGTTTTAACCTGCACATACTATCCTGAAATATTTTACTTGTACAGCCTTGGGAGGGTGATTGTCTTGCCCCTACCAACACATAGGACAAAGTACATTCCAGTTTGGATTCCTGTCCTTATTACGGAAGAAGAAGAAGAAGAATGGCAAACAGTGTGAACCCCTTTTACAATATAATGGAAAGGCAAACAGTGTGTACCCCTTTTGCAATGCCCATGTGTCCATGTCTGTTTGCTGTTCTCATTCCGTCTTTCTGAGACACATTTTCAAGGCATCTGTCCGAAGAGTTCGGTTTCAAACAGTGAAGACTCCGATCATGACGTGTGGTCCCTGATCAGACTTATGTGTCATTAATTATTTTTAATGTATTAGATATTCTCAAAGGTGCCGTTTACATCAGAAAGCCATTCATAGGCAAAATGCATACCTTTACTTTAGATTAAAGCTTTTTGTGTGACATTTTGCTATTTATGTACATGTATCCTAGATGTTTTCTACTTTTCTAATACTTATCATACATTTTTCAGTTGGTGATTTATCTTCTTCGCACAAGTCAAGGTAACACCTAACCTCACCTTCATTGCACTGGTACTTTATCTTGCTGTGTGTCACATTTAGAAGATCATGAAGACTGCTTTCTGGTAAGACTAGTTATACCATATTTTTATATTCATTCTTTTGCATCATTGTACATGTTCCCATCAATTCATTAGTCATGGTCATTGTCTTGGAAAGCACACCCCTGAATCAGATATGAAAGTCCGTCTGGTGTTTTTCTTCGGGTACTCGTGTTGTCTCCGCCATTAAAAAAAAAAAAGTTGGCTTATTCATGCAAGCCCATGCAAGCCTCACTTACTCAAGTTTCCGTCTTCACCAAACAAGTATCATTGTATGCTATCATCATTTATTGTGCAAATGCAGTGTTGTTGTGTTAAGATTAGTTCATTTGTGCAATTAGGTGAATGTATTGTTGTTTTCTCTTTGCTCTGGTACCCAGCTCTATAGTTGTGTGACATACATTGTAGTACATAGAATTTCTTGCTGTTGTGAAAATTTTCACATTAGTTAGATCTTCTTTATTTGTGAGTTGTTGTTTTTTTTCATTAATGTAAGTGAAGAACCCTGTCACTTTTGAACATTTTGTGGATTATTATAGTTTAAAGGTGGTACATATTGTGACAGGCAACTTATTGTATGGACAAGTCCATTTAATGTGTTAATAGTTTAGCACAGCTATATATAACTGCCTGTGATTATTTTTGTGCATTTTTTGTGTTGAATATACATTTTTGTCACACAGTGAACTATAGGGCATTAATCCATAGAATATTGGTATATTGTATGGAATGTTGTGGGTACCAGATGTACTTTCGGTATTTTGAAATTATTTTGCATTGCTGCCATTTTGGACGAAGACTTTCTATGGTGATGTCCATGGAATACAGGTAAACCCTGATATTTTGAAATTTTGTCATCATAAAAATAAATTATTTCTGATTTTTTTTTATTTTTTTGACTTGTTCAATTTTATTCAATTGTTTATAGTGAATCATGGCAGAAGGAGGTGAAGGCATTAATTTTAAATCTTTATGGCCTGAAAAGGACATAGACTTCATGGTCGAGATGTTGCGGCGCACAGGCCGGTACGACATAATTCCTCGCCATGAAGAGGAAATAGAAGAAGAAGAGGAAGAAGAAGAGATAGAAGAGGAAGAAGAAGAAGATAAAACTCAAGCTAGTGAGCTTGAATACATAGGGGCTACTAGCACACCTGTGGTGCCTGCTTTAACCACCCAGCCCCAATTTAAAGTTGTTCACCCACCCACACCCATACGGAGGTATCATATTCAACCCCAGCCCAACCCAATGTCTCCAGTTGCCCCGCCCACAACCAGACAAAGGAGTTCTGTTTTCCCTCCCCCACCCAAACAAATCAACCTAGTTGTCCCACCCAAACCAATGACCCCAGTAACCCCAGCCCTACCCCAAGAATCCCCACTTAAATATCAGGAGTCAAACCAAGGACCTGTTATTGGCAAACGCTCTCCCAGCCCACCTGCAAGACCCCCTTACCCTAAAGAGTTCCAACACCTATTGCCCAGACCACAGCCTGCAGGTATACTTCGTTCTCCTGTTAACATTAAACAGGAGTACAACCCTGACCTCCAATTTGGGGATTTCCATGATAGGCTAGACCCATCTTTTCAGCCAGACAATAATGATGGTTTGAACATGCCCCCTCCCAATCCTCTTCGAGATGAGCCCAAGTATCTCGAAAAGCAGGGGCCCAGGGTGACTTTTAGTCCTGAGCTTCCTTTCCACCACTCCAGAAGAGAAGCATATTATAATGCCCCTAAACAACACGTGGTGGAAGAGGAACACAATATTTCTCCTCCTCCTGTTGAAAAAACATTTAAACATGAAAAAACTCAATATTTAAATAAAAAGGAAACATCTACAAAATGTAACTATGTTACACGACCTCCCCCTGTGGAAATAAAACAGGAACCATTGTCAAACCAGAATTATGTTCCTTCTTTAAATACTTTGCCACCCTCAAGTTATTCATTACAGGGTCAAGATTCTTTAAATAGTACCCTTAATAATTCTTTATTAGCAGGCATGCGGGTTCCACAACTTCCATTCTTTTCTGGTGAAAATCAGAAAGGGGATTTTTCCTTTGAAGTATGGAAGTTTGAACTCAGCTGCCTCATAAGGGAATCCGTTTACCCTGATTCTTTTATTTTACAAGCTGTGAGAAAATCTCTCAAAGGCAAAGCCAGAGAGATTTTACTCACAGTTGGTGAAACTTCTTCACCTACAGATATTTTAAACAAACTTGAGGGCATCTATGGCAATGTTTCCTCCTGTGAAGTTTTACTTCAACAATTTTATTTAGAATTACAACTGCAAAATGAGTCAGTTGCTGACTATAGTGTCAGAATCGAAAATCTTTTGAGGCGAGCCACTCAAAACAGAGTTATTGATGAGCATATCAAAAATGAAATGCTCTGTTCAAAACTTTGGAATGGCCTGAAAGATCCACTTTTAAAGAACTCCAGCAGGTTTAAGTTTGAAGCTGATAAAGACTTCAACAGCCTGCTGAAGTCAATTAGATCCATAGAGCAAGATCTAAATACATCTGCAGTTACAAAGCAGATGACAACTTTGACATCTGTCGGTGACAGTCAAAATGTCAAAGTTGACAAACCATCAAAGCAGATGGCACAGTCCTCTTTTGACAACACTGGTCAAAAGTTGGACAACATTGCCAACCAGATGAAAATGCTTAGGGAAAGGATGGATGGGCTTGAGAAGAAATTTAGTGAGGCATGCCTTGCTTCTAACTCACCGGGCCCATCCACTCTTTCACCTTGTCAAAGTATACCACCTACCCCTCCTGCCCAACGTGGTTCTTTTTCAAATCGTGGATACTCTGCCAATCGGGGATCTTTTCCTCGTGGTAGGGGCTCTTCTTTCCCAAGGGGAAGAGGTGGCTCTTATCAGAGGGGTGGAGGCTCTTATGGCAGAGGCCAATACCAACAACAAGGGGCTAATCAGCACAATTTTAAAAGTGCTGATACACAAACTGACTCTGGTTTGAATCATTCAAACTAGAAGGGGTCTTTATTGCGGAGCAAAATAAGGACTCCCCTTTGAACTCTGATAGCTCCAACACTGATCCAACCTTATTTTCACGTATGGTTGGTTCAACAAATGAATCAGAGATTTTTATTAATGGTCAGTCTTGTTTAGCCCTTATTGATTCTGGATCCATGATCACAACAATTTGTGATGATTTTTATCAACAAATGGATCCAAGGCCTGAGCTGAAAGACATTGCTGATTTTAATTTGAATATTAGTGGAGCAAGTGGCTCAAAAATACCTTATTCGGGATATATTGAAGCGGAAATAAAAATTCCTGAGGTAGAACATGTTCCTTTGGTTGTTCCAGTTCTAGTTGTGCCGACTACCAGATACTCTGGCCAAGTTCCTCTGATAGTTGGTACAAATATTATTGGTTCACTCAGGGAAGATGTTGCATCGGACCCAAATATTTCGTCTGCATGGAATAATGCATTTTCCGCTCTTTCATATTCCCAAACAAGGTTTGTTAAATCTACCAACAAAACACCAGTTATTTTAAAACCCAATGAAACCCGAACATTAACGGGTTTAGTTAGAAATACTTCCACCATGGAAAATGCTGTCACAGAAAACAATATTTTAACTTCTGATTTTAATGTTTGTCCTCGTTTGGTTTCTGTAAAGCCCAATGCAAAGACAGCTAGAGTCCCTGTTAGAATATGTAATCTTTCAGCCAGGCCTATTACAATAAAACCTAGAAGCCAATTATGTGATTTACATGAGGTAAAAGTTATTGAAAATGTAAATCCGTTTTCTACTTCATTTTCTCAGCGGGCTAGTACTAGTGATAGTCATGCTGAGGAAATCAAAGTAGATTTGTCAGCGGAGAACTTAACTCCTCAACAGCATACCCAGGCTTCTGATTTACTTAGCCAGTGGAAGCATATTTTTTCCACTGGGCCTACAGATCTTGGTTTCACCAATCTGGTGGAACACGAGATCAACTTAAGTGATCCTACTCCATTTAAGGATCCATACAGGCGTATACCTCCTGCAATGTTTGAGGAGGTACGCCAACATTTAAAGGAAATGTTGGATGCAGGGGCTATTAGAGAATCTCAAAGCCCATTTTCTTCCAACATTGTTCTTGTCCGGAAAAAAGACAATAGCTTACGCTTTTGTATTGATTTCCGGAAACTGAACAACAAGACAATTAAGGATGCCTATGCCTTGCCAAGAATAGAAGAGACCATTGACACATTGTCTGGCTCGAAATATTTCTCCAAACTTGATCTTAGGTCTGGCTACTTGCAGGTTGGAATCAAAGAAGGGGATAAACATAAGACTGCATTCTCTGCCGGCCCCCTAGGCTTCTTTGAATGTAATAGGATGGCCTTCGGTCTTACCAATGCACCTAGCACATTTCAGAGGCTTATGGAGCGCTGTATGGGGGACCTACACTTGAAGGAATGTCTCATTTACTTAGATGATATAATCATCTTCAGTAAGACATTCGATGAACACATCACCAGGATGCAAAATGTGTTCAAACAGCTTGAGCAGCACGGCTTAAAGCTCAAAGCCTCCAAGTGTGAGTTTTTTAAGACCCAGGTGCAGTACTTAGGCCACATTGTCAGTGATAAGGGTGTCCAGACAGATCCTGACAAAATTGCAGCGTTAAAAGAATGGCCTGCCCCTTCCAATATACAAGAATTGCGTAGTTTTCTCGGTTTTGCGGGTTATTACAGGCGCTTTGTCTGTAATTACTCCAAAATTGCGAAGCCTCTCAATGACCTGTTAGTAGGACACCCAACAACCAAGAAAGCCAAGCGATCTAAGTCTGCAGTTCCTTGGTCTTGGGGGCCTGATCAACAAACAGCTTTCGATACAATAATCGAAAAGCTTACATCACCACCAGTCTTGGCATATTCAGACTATAGCAAAGAGTTCATTTTGAACATCGATGCTAGTGGTGATGGGCTAGGTGCTGTTCTATACCAGGAACAAGATGGTATAGAACGTGTCATAGCCTATGCTAGCAGAGGTCTTAGAGCCAGTGAGTGCAATTACCCTGCACATAAACTTGAATTTTTGGCCTTGAAATGGGCAGTGTGTGATAAATTCCATGATTACTTGTATGGAAATAAATTCACTGTTAGAACAGACAACAATCCATTGACGTATGTTCTAACAACGGCTAAGCTAGATGCCACAGGCCATCGTTGGCTAGCCGCACTGTCCAGCTACAACTTCAAGCTCATTTACAGGTCTGGCAAGAAAAACCAAGATGCCGATGCTCTCAGTAGATTACCATCTACTGATAAAGTGGTCCTGTTTAATGACGCTATTAAGGCCATCTGCCAGGCGGTATTAGCCTCTCCAGAGGAGGCGCCGGCAGTTGAATGTGTATTGGTTGCGCAGCAGTTTGACCTCACTGGTGAAGAGGTTGGCTCTGATTCTGGTTCAGATTTCAGTCAAGTTGACTGGCGTGCTGAACAAACCATTGACGGCACGTTGAACAGAGTGAAGACCATTCTTGCCTCTGGACATAAACCTACCAAGAGACAGATTGCTCTTGAGGAGACAGAATGTCAGAAAATCTTGAAGGATTGGGACAGTCTATTTTTCAAAGACGAGGTACTTTACCGTCGTCACTCTTTACATGGCACCTCTGTAAACCAGCTGGTATTGCCTGAGGTTTTCCGGGAGATAGCACTTAATGGTCTGCATGATGAGGCCGGCCATCAAGGCAGAAACCGCACTATGTCCCTGGTAAAATCTCGGTTTTACTGGCCTGGGATGGATGGTGACATTGAAAAGAAAGTCCGAAACTGTCCCAGATGCATCCGAAGAAAGTCTCGAGAGCGGGCTCCAGCAAAACCTGTGACTGTAGAGTCCACTTATCCCATGGACTTGGTATGCATGGATTTTCTGTCTCTTGAGACATCAGCGGGTGGTTACGAAAACATCTTAGTAATCACAGACCATTTCACCCGCTATGCTCAGGCCATACCAACCAAGAATCAAACGGCCAAGACAACAGCCAAAGTTCTCTTTGAAAACTTCATTTGTCACTATGGGTTTCCATCCCGTTTACATAGTGACCAGGGCCGCAATTTTGAGAGCCAGGTTATTAAAGAGCTGTGTTCCATTGCTAACGTTGACAAGTCTAGGACTACACCCTACCATCCCATGGGTAATGGAATGCCTGAGCGCTTTAACCAGACTCTGCTCAATATGTTGGGTACTTTGGAGGATGACCAGAAGTCAAACTGGAAGTCATACGTTGCGCCCTTGGTTCATGCCTACAACTCAACTCGTCATGAGACCACTGGATTTTCGCCCCACTATCTAATGTTTGGGCGACACCCTAGATTGGCAGTCGATGCTTTTCTAGGCATAAATGCAGAGGGTAGGCATGCTGACCAGACAAAGTTTGCAGCCGATCTCAAAAAGAGGCTCGACTTTGCATACAAGACAGCCACCAAGGAGGCACGTCGCCAGGGCAGAAGGCATAAGGAAACTTATGACCTCAAAGCTCGGGATGCCCAGCTTTTGCCCGGTGACCGTGTACTGGTGCGCAACGTCGGACTGAGGGGAAAGTGCAAGCTGGCAGATAAATGGGAAAAAGTTGTGTACTTGGTTGTTGAACAGCCAAATACAGAGGTTCCTGTGTACGTTGTCAAACGTGAACATGGGAAGGGCATCCGACGGATGCTGCATAGGAACCTCCTTCTTCCATTTATGGCCCTTCCAGCATCCAAACCACGCTCCTTGGATACAGATATATCACCAAATAGCAGTTCTCAACCGTTACCGGTTGAGGATACAACTGCCGGTGATATCAATGTTCCAAGTGGAGCTGCAGGTCGTGCAGCCTCACCTGCGCCAGACTCTGCAGATACAGATAGTGCAGACATGCTGGATGCACCGGTATCCCCTAGTGTGGTGATACCCCCAGAGAGGTCGTCATTGGATCCTTTGGCGAAACCCTTTAGTCCGGCTCCGAGGTCTCAACCAGAATTGCGACCGCAAACGCGTACACAAAGGCATAGGCAGAAACCAAGGTGGCAGACAGGAGGGGACTGGTTATTTTAAATTTTCGAATGTTTTTAACTGAATTAACAGCTGACATGGTTTCCTGGTTTCCTGTACAAGTATTTTATTTTTTTTTATTTGAAATGTCGAGACGACATTTTTTCACAGAGGGGGAGGGGAGCGTGTGACAATTACGCTCAATATATTCTGGAGAGAGGCTTCGAAACAAAAAGTTTTCATTTAAACGGGTTGCTGGGTTGCAGTCGAGTGACGATGCATGGCTTGTCATGGCGTCTCTGGAGAGCTTGTATGTTGTCAGAGTGCTCTTGGCACGTGCCGCACTGGAATGCAATTCTGCTGACCCTTTGTTTTTTTTTTTTCTTAAGTTCAGCTTCTGCTTGGTTGCAGTCGGTTGACAGTGCATGATTTGTCGCGGTATCTGGAGAGCTTGTATGTTGTCAGATTACCGCTGACACGTGGTGCACTGTACTGCAAACTGGCGAGAAAGTTCTAGTAGGAAAATTGTATTATTGAAAATTTCGCCTTGACATGATTTCGCGCTTGCTTGGACATGGGTTGGTTACAACCTAGGTGGGGGCTATCCCAATCAGACCGTGGCCGGTTCGTGCTTCTGGCTTGTGCTTTCGTGGAAGGGTGAATAATTTCGTAAGAATTGAATAGTTCTGTTATATTTCCTCTCTCCAGTCCAGCGCGTAAATAATTTTTGTTTCATATGACACTTCAGTTGTGTTTTTAGGATAAGGGCACTAAGCAATTTTAGCCTGGTTTTAATGTTTAGCCGTTTGAAGCTAAACCAGTAAGGAGTGTCCTATTACGCGCTATCAATAAAAGATTTTTTGTCTAAGTTTTGTATATAAAGTTTTATCTTTTGCGCTGTGCATACTGTGCAGCATTTATGACAGCGCATTTTGATAAGGGTTTACCTGGCAAAGTGTTAGGTATGATTAACTTCACTTGCTCGACTAACATTGGAAGCAATAGCTTCGGCTCCTATTTTATTACCAGATTGATATCTCTAAACATAATATACATCTGGTAAATTTATATAAATAAATGAAAATGTGTAGTTAAATTATTTTTAAACTCATTCAAGTAATTTGTTAAGTTAAATGTCGGGACGACATTTCCCGAAGAGGGGGAGAATGTCACAGGGTGAAATTATGGAAACTGGAGGAGCGCTTGCGTTTAGGACTTTCTAGTCGTCTCCAGTTATTTCCCCCATTCATAGTTATTTTTCATACATCATATACTCATATATTTCATCTTTCATTAAGCATTAAGCATTCCTGAGTAGCGTATATCAATTTCCGGTGTCCTTATGTAAGTTTCGCGCGCTTTTCACGTCACTGATTAACACCGCATGCGCACATTCTTACCTCAGCCTTTGTCAGTCTTTCTTTGTCCCAGGCGAAGGTAGGTCTCACGACCACCTGATGGACACCATCTATATTTTATTCCTAATTTCTTAGGATATTTATAATATTTATACAGGTATGCGTTTACTTTATTTCATTATCATGTTGAACATTTGTGAATTATCATAATTGTCATTATTGCATGAATATTCGTATCTTGCCATTTCGATCTCTCGACCTCGGAGTCAGTCTTTCTTTGTCCCTGGCGAAGGTAGGTCTCACGACCACCTGATGGACACCATCTATATGTTATTCCTAATTTCTTAGGATATTTATAATATTTATACAGATGACGAGGTCGAGAGGGAGAAGGTTCTGATTTAAAAACATGGAAACATCAAACAGAGTTATCGTTCGTTGAACCCCGAACCCCCCTCGAGAAAGCGGGAGAAGTTATTATAACGTTGTATCAACGTCGTCATCATCACCATGTGGCCACAACCACCTTAATCCATTCATCAAACAGCCCGTAACAGCAAATCCTTCCCGTGACACATACGACCCTACAGGGTCCTCTCTCTCTCTCTCTCTCTCTCAGCGCACCAACAATTAGCGAGCGCAGGCAAATGTAGATTACAGTTTGTCGTTAAATGACAACAACGTCATGTCTACACCAAACCAACTTCAAAGCGATGCATTGAATTTGACATTGCAACGTCGATGAAACGTCAGAACGTTGGGTTGGCGATAATACGGCGTTGCTTAATAAAATGTCATTTGCCCAGTGCTCAGACCCATCAAGACTCAGTGGGATTGGAACATTAAATTCAAAACAAACGTAGAACACCCTTTCAGTGCATTATAAAAAAGGAAACACTCCTTCGCAAGTGCAAGATTTTACAGTAAACAGATAGTAGACTGGTTCAACCTGCCCAGCCCTTAGGTCTACATTAACCCATTTGGTACCGGAAACCCCAAAAGGGGCAAGTGACCAACAGTGCAGGCCCAGATCAGACGCGGCAGAACGCGGCGTCTGATCGGGGCCTACACTGTTTGCAAAAAGTTCGGCCATTTTCCAAATAAATTTTGAAGAAAACACAACCTGACACCCCTAAATTTTGGAAATGACTCCTGCTATATATAAGGAGGAAGATTCCATTTGGTACAAAAAGGGTTATGGGCTTCTTGGATACAGGGATCAGTTAAACCGCTCTCTCATCTCAACGGTCACGTGACATTGAAGCGAGTTAGAGTGGTTGACGACGGTATGACGTCGAGCCAACGTTGACTCGACGCCCGTCTGTAAGTCCACTCATTGGTTGTTTTTTTTTTTTGTTTTGTTTTTTTTCTCGACTGTCAGTATGTTTATTTGTCTGCCTAACAGTCCGTCCGTTCGTCTGTTAGTCAGTCATTCATTCAGTCAGTCGGTCTGTGTGTCGTCTGTCTATCTACTGTCAGTTTGTCAGTCAAACCTCTCTCTCTCTATTATGCCAACGGTCATGTGACAATGAAGTGAGTTGGAGTGGGTGTCGACGGCCTGGCGTCGAACCAATATTGACTCAACGCCCCTCCGTTAGTCCACTCATAAGTTTGTTTCGACTGTCAGTATGGATATTTAAATTGCACATGCACGTAGACAGACCGTTGGACAGATTTCTAAAGAAAGAAAGAAAGATAGATAGATAGATAGATAGATAGATAGATAGATAGATAGATAGATAGATAGATAGATAGATAGATAGATAGATAGCGAACAAAACGAAAGTTACGTAAAAACTTATTTTGTAAGTAAGCTTTCGTGAATAACGGTATCTCAAGCCATTGACATGGGTCATTCACGAAAAGATTTTCGTCATTTAAAAACGGATTAATGATTAATAAATTTCGGTAATAAAAGCAAAATATCATTCTTTCCTTCTCGAGGCATTATTTCAATGAAAACGGGTATATTTTATCTCAAAATGTCTGAATATTGTTACCATTTTAAGTTCCGTCAATACATTTGAATAGCGACGGCCAGTACTTTGCGCATGTGCAAGAATGACATCATAAACGGAATTCCTAAAACCTCCTAGATCTATAATATTTTATACAGAAAAAAATGCTATCTAATAAAATTGGGTCGAAACAACCCAGGGCCGAAACAACCCAGGTCCACACCGAAACGACCCAGGTCCAATTTTAGGCCGAAACGACCCGGATTCATCTACCTATATACTGAGTCGGCTACACTTGGCCACTACCTCAGTATTTGGCCATTGTACCTGAGTCAAGTCGGCCTGGGTCAACTGGACCTGGGTGCCGAGTTTGTTACAGGCCGAGTTGACCCGTTTCCAGTTTTAATGGTCGGAAATAAAAATTCATTATTAGGCCTACTGTATGCTTTCATCACGCAAAATATGGAGTGTATGTAATGTACACCTACGAGTAATCTATTGCAGTATGACACTTGGTTAAAGACTGTATGCAAATCCATTACTTTCTCACTCTCAGACCTGTTCGCCGCACTCAATGTACAGAGTAAGATTGAAAACAAAAACGTGACACGGCTGTTCATATCACACAGGCATAAAAAACACTCTGCAAATGCATTTTCTATGTCTATGAGGTTGTAATTTTGTTGTTGTGCTTTTCAATAAAAAAGAAACTTACTGCGTTTCCCCTGCGGGTAAGTTCGGCCGTAAGTTCCGCCATTTTACTTGCCCATAATGCATCATCCATGTAGAAACCTAACGCTTTGTGGGTCATTTGTAGAACAAGCAGAAGAGAAAAAATTAACGGTGTCAAGTTGGTTATTCTAAAAATAGCAACGACACTGTGGGATATTGGGCTGTTCCACACTATGGGACATTTTCTCAAATAAGTATATTCTCATGATTTACGACTGGTTTCCAGGCATTTTTTGGACATGGTTTGTGGGACATATACAAATGTCCCATAAACCGTCCCGGATGCCCACAGTGCGGGTGTATATCAGACTAAATGACCCATACACAATGTCTAAGAAAACTATATATATATATATATATATATATATATATATATATATATATATATATATATATATATATATATATATATATATATATATATATATATATATATATACTTCGTTCTAACGGCACAGTTGGTATGTTGTCTGTGTCGGGATTAAGTTCTTGATCTGAGACTTACACCTGAAAGTTATCTGCTGTAAGCAAGAGTCGCGTTCTGTGGCCTCTGTTCTGGTCATACAGTTTGCCATTGTCCCCGCACAAACGTCAAGTCAATATTCTTTTTCTAGCACTGACGTCCCGACGACAAAAATAACGCTGCTACCATGATCTGGATCCATGCGATAAAATACTATGACCCGATAGAGATAAGCTATCTCAGGATAAGTTAGCTTTATCAGGTCAATGTGACAATGCACTGACACATGTCTGAATCGGACTACTGTATAAACCGGGAAAAATGTTACTATTACTGGAAAAATTATTTGAAAAAAAAAAAAACAAGATGTGTTTGTGAAACACTGATGCCCCCGGACAGCGCCAATGTTAATGTTTTTAAAAATTTTGAAAAAAAAAATAGGTCAAAGGTCAAGTTCAAGGTCAAGACATCAAAGATTATGGTATCACTGGAAAGGTCTTGTGATAAGGTATACACATGTGAAATATGAAAGCTCTATCTATTACCATTCAAAAGTTATGCCCAATGTTAAGGTTTTTGTAGACAGACAAACGGACAAACAGACAAACGGACAAACAGACAGACAGACCAAAAACTATAAAATTATAGTACCAATAGAAAGGGCTTGTGACAAGGAATGCACATGTGAAATATGAAAGCTCTATCAGTTACCAATCAAAAGTTATAGCCAATGTTAAAGTTTTTAAAAAGGAGGTCAAAAGTAGGTCAAATCTCAAGGTCACGAGGTCAAAAATTATAGTACCAATAGAAAGGTCTTGCGACAAGGAATGCACATGTGAAATATTAAAGCTCTATCAGTTACTAATCAAAAGTTATAGCCAATGTTGAAGTTTTTAAAAAGGAGGTCAAAAGTAGGTCAAATCTCAAGGTGAAGGTCACGAGGTCAAAATTTATGGTACCTCTTGAAAGGTCTTGTGACAAGGAATGCACATGTGAAGTATGAAAGCTGTACCACTTACCATTCAAAAGTTATGCCCAATGTTAAAGTTTTTGCAGACGGACAACGGACAAACGGACAAACAGACGGACAGACCAAAAACTATATGCCCCCCAGAATCTTAGATTCCGGGGGCATAAAAAATATAATAAAAAACAAAATAATCGAAAGCAATGTCTCCAAAATGACCTTTACAGTGTTGACGGCACAGTTAAACTTCCAAACAAACAAACAAATGAGTATTATCCTTTAGTCGCATATTTTCCCATTTCAAGATATGCTGCGATCCAGACTATCGAATCACAAGCTGCAACGCCTCTTGGCCTGGGAGTGTACACGACAGCAGAATATTTCGAACATCTGCTCTCTGTCATCAATTTGAAAACGGTAAAGAAGTGTTTTTGGTGTTTTTTTATGTTCCAGACTAAATTTGTCTGTCTACGTGCGTGCACGCATGTGTTTGTGTTTTTATGTAAAATATGTTCTAGAAAGGGTTATACTTAGGAAGCAAGGAATACACAACAGAACCGAAAAATATGGAGTGTACATGTTTTCTTAAGCCTGAATGCTGCACCACGGATGCATATGCTTTGACACTGACCCCATTCTTTTTGGACCGATTGTTTATCAATCGACTCAAAGTTATTAACTACAAATCCTCCTACATACTAAATACCCAGTGCATATCACATCCCAGTAACGCGTTTTTATATAAATATTATCCATGTGAGATCAATTATCTCTCGAATCTCGACTAGAAGCATGTGTTTAGTTTAACTTACAGAGTGGCCCCAGATCAAAAGCCGCATATAGCGGCGTCTGATCAGGGTCAAAACTATTTGCTGGACTTTAAACAATATATTGGTCAGATGCGCCAGAATGCGGTGGGAGATCAAGGTTTACACTTTTTGGTTTAATTAATAAATATAAAGGTTACACGAAATGTTCAAAGTGATGCCACCGTATATGATAATTTTCCCAGCCGATGCTGTTCTAACGAGTATTCATAATTTATGTTTTGAGCAGAAATTTGAAAAATTTAATGATTTTAAGAAAAAATAAATGTGTTTGTTGTAAACTGTTACGAATATATTTGAATTGGCGACTTTCGTATTAAATAAGCAATGCTTAAAAATTAGTAATGTTTCAGGTCAACACGACGGTCTTTACTTGGGAGACACTGGATACCCTGTAGGTCTTTCTTGATGGTTCCATTTCTTGCTCCTGCATCACCAGAAGAAGAAAGATTAAACGCAGCACTCTGCAGGACACGCGTTCTCATAGAACAAGCTTTTGGAATTATTAAAAGAAGGTTCCGACCGCTACATCAAGATGTCATAACAACTCAAACAGGGCGGTTATTTATATCATTTGCTGCGCTATTTTTGCATAACATAGGTATTAATCGAGGCGATATTATTAACAGAGATGACCTCGAAGAAGATGATAATGAGTCAATTCTGGAAATGAGAGATGTTGGTGGAGATGGTGTTGCTGGTGATGGTATTGGCATGAGGAGGCACATTGTAGACGCATTTTTTACTTAAATAGTCATTTAATTTCTAAACAGCTCCATGAGCAGCCAATACTACGTAACCCGGGAGTCCCTACATGTTTTTTTAGCTCACCTGTCACGTAGTGACGAGGTGAGCTTTTGGGATCACTTTTTGTCCGTCGTGCGTGCGTCCGTCCGTAAACAATTTAAAATAAGAATATCCCCAATACCCCATGGCCAATCTTGATCAAATTTCATGTGAAGCATCATCAGGTAGGGGGAAAGGCTGCATAAGGTTTTTGGGCTGATCAGATTGGAATTCTGGTTGCCATGGCAACATATAGCTCCCAGACTTATAAAGGGAATAATTTTAAAAATCTTCTTCTCTGAAACCACAGGGCCCAGAGCTTAGATATTTAGCATGTAGCAAGGGCAAGTGGTCAACTACATAATTCCTGCCAATCATGCCACTGGGTGCCAAATGGGCCACACCCTGGGGCCCCTTCGCTCCCATAGACTCATAATGGAAAAAAAGCTTCAAAAATCTTCTTCTCTGAAACCACTGGGCCCAGAGCTTAGATATTTAGCATGTAGCAATGGCAGGTGGTCACCTATATAATTCCTGCCAATCATGCCCCTGAGTTCCAAATGGGCCACGCCCCGGGGCCCCTTCGCTCCCATAGACTCATAATGGAAAAATAGCTTCAAAAATCTTCTCCTCTGAAACCACAGGGCCCAGAGCTTAGATATTTAGCATGTAGCAAGGGCAAGTGGTCAACTACATAATTCCTGCCAATCATGCCCCTAGGTGCCAAATGGGCCACGCCCTGGGGCCCCTTCGCTCCCATAGACTCATAATGGAAAAAAAAGCTTCAAAAATCTTCTTCTCTGAAACCACAGGGCCCAGAGCTTAGATATTTAGCATGTAGCAAGGGCAAGTGGTCACCTACATAATTCCTGCCAATCATGCCCCTGGGTTCAAAAAGGGCCACACCCTGGGGCCCCTTCGCTCCCATAGACTCATAATGGAAAAAAAGCTTCAAAAATCTTCTTCTCTGAAACCACAGGGCCCAGAGCTTAGATATTTAGCATGTAGCAATGGCAAGTGGTCACCTACATAATTCCTGCCAATCATGCCCATGGGTTTGAAAAGGGCCACGCCCCGGGGCCCCTTCCCTCCCATAGACTCATAATGGAAAAAAAGCTTCAAAAATCTTCTTCTCTGAAACCACAGGGCCCAGAGCTTAGATATTTAGCATGTAGCAATGGCAGGTGGTCACCTATATAATTCCTGCCAATCATGCCCCTGGGTTCCAAATGGGCCACGCCCCGGGGCCCCTTCGCTCCCATAGACTCATAATGGAAAAAAGCTTCAAAAATCTTCTTCTATGAAACCACAGGGCCCAGAGCTTAGATATTTAGCATGTAGCAAGGGCAAGTGGTCAACTACATAATTCCTGCCAATCATGCCCCTGGGTGCCAAATGGGCCACGCCCTGGGGCCCGTTCGCTCCCATGGACTCATAATGGAAAAAAAGCTTCAAAAATCTTCTTCTCTGAAACCACAGGGCCCAGAGCTTAGATATTTTGCATGTAGCAATGGCAAGTGGTCACCTACATAATTCCTGCCAATCATGCCCCTGGGTTCAAAAAGGGTCACGCCCGGGGCCCCTTCGCTCCCATAGACTCATAATGGAAAAAAAGCCTCAAAAATCTTCTTCTCTGAAACCACCGGGCCCAGAGCTTAGATATTTAGCATGTAGCAAGGGCAAGTGGTCAACTACATAATTCCTGCCAATCATGCCCCTGGGTGCCAAATGGGCCACGCCCTGGGGCCCCTTCGCTCCCATCGACTCATAATGGAAAAAAGCTTCAAAAATCTTCTCTGAAACCACAGGGCCGAGCTTAGATATTTAGCATGTAGCAAGGGCAAGTGGTCAACTACATAATTCCTGCCAATCATGCCCCTGGGTTCAAAAAGGGCCACGCCTCGGGGCCCCTTCGCTCCCATAGACTCATAATGGAAAAAAAGTTTCAAAAATCTTCTTCTCTGAAACCACAGGGCCCAGATCTTATATATTTAGCATGTAGCAATGGCACGTGGTCACCTGCATAATTCCTGCCAATCAACCCCATGGGGTCCAAACGGACCACGCCCCGTGGCACATTAGCTCCTATAGACTCATAATGGAAAAAAGCTTCAAAAATCTTCTTCTCTAAAACCACAGGGCCCAGAGCTAAGATATTTAATATGTAGGAAGGGCAAGTGGTCAACTACATTATTCCTGCCAATCATGCCCCTGGGTTCCAAATGGGCCACACCCCGGGGGCCCTTCGCTCCCATAGACTCATAATGGAAAAAAGCTTCAAAAATCTTCTCTGAAACCACAGGGCCCAGAGCTTAGATATTTGGCATGTAGCAATGGCAAGTGGTAACCTATATAATTCCAGCCAATCATGCCCCTGGGGTCCAAATTGGCCAAACCCTGGGGCCCCTTAGCTCCTATATACTCATAATGACAAAAAAAAGTTCAAAATCTTCTTCGCTGAAACCACAGGGCCCAGAGCTTAGATATTCAGTATGTAGCAACGGCAAGTGGTCACCTACATTATTCCTGCCAATCATGCCCCTGGGTTCCAAATGGGCCACGTCCCGGGGCCCCTTAGCTCCCATAGACTCATAATGGAAAAAAAAGCTTCAAAAATCTTCTTCTCTGAAACCACAGAGCCCAGAGCTTAAAATTTAGCATGTAGCAAGGGCAAGTGGTCACCTACATAATTCCTGCCAATCATGCTCGTGGGGTCCAAACAGGCCACGCCCTGGGGCCTCTTAGCTCCTATAGACTCATAATGGAAAAAGCTTAAAAAATCTTCTTCTCTGAAACCACAGGACCCAGAGCTTAGATATTTATCATGTAGCAACGGCAAGTGGTCACCAACATAATTCCTGCCAATCATGCCCCTGGGGTCCAAATGGGCCACGCCCCGGGGCCCCTATGCTCCCATAGACTCAAAATGGAAAAAAGTTTCAAAAATCTTCTCCTGAAACCGCAGGGCCCAGAGCTTAGGTACTTAGCATGTAGCAAGGGCAAGTGGTCACCTACATAATTACTGCTAATCATGCCCCTGGGGTCCAAATTGGCCACGCCCTGGGGCCCCTTAGCTCCCATTGACTCATAATCGCAAAAAGCTTCAAAAATCTTCTTCTCTGAAACCACAGGGCCCAGAGCTTAGATATTTAGCATGTAGCAACAGCAGGGGGTCACCTACATAATTCCCGCCAATCATGCCCCTGTGGTCCAAACGAGCCATGCCCCGGGGCCCCTTAGCTCCTTTAGACTCATAATGGAAAAAAATGCTTCAAAAACCTTTTTCTCTGAAACCACAGGGCCCAGAGCTTAGATAATTAGCATGTAGCAATGGCAAGTAGTCACCTACATAAATCCTGCCAATCATGCTCCTGGGGTCCAAATGGGCCATGCCCCGGGGCCCCTTAGCTCCCCAAGACTCATTATGGTAAAAAGCTTAAAAAATCTTCTCCTCTGAAACCACAGGGCCCAGAGCTTAGATATTGTGCATGAGGCAATGACAAGTGGTCACCTACATAAATCCTGCCAATCATGCCCTTGGGGTCCAAATGGGCCACACCCTGGGACCCCTTAGCTCCCATAGTAATGATTTTCTGGTACACAGGTGAGCGATATAGGGCCATTGGGCCCTCTTGCTTTGTGTTGTGCGCACAAGATACTATCTTGTCCGCACAATATATTATCTTGTGCAGTGTGTGTGTGTGTGTGAATTCGGGTTTAACGTCGCTTTCAACAATTTTTCAGTCATATCACGACGGTGTCTGGTTGCGACAGGGAGCTCAATGCTCACGTTTATAGTGCTGCCTCACTGAAGTATCATGTCCCAGACACATTACATGATACCACACCCAGTCACATTATCCTGACACTGGATCGACCAGTCCTAGCTCTACCCCATAAATCTGAGTGCCAAACGAGGAGCAGCTAGTACCATTTTTAACGACTTTGGTATGTCGCGGCCCGGGATCGAACCAGAGACCTCCCGTTCCCCATAGCGGACACTCTACCAACTGAGCTATCGGGGCCGGTTTATCTTGTGCAGACAAGATATTATATTGTGGGCACAACATATTAAGTTGTGCGAACAAGATATTTTCTTGTCCGCACAAGATAATATCTTGTTTGCCCAACTTAATATCTTGTTCGCACAAACATATTTAAAAAAAATCATGCCCCTTCCCGGGTTCTGTACAATGTTATTAATTTATATTTCTTTTGTTCTTGTTAGCCAATTGGCCATTTTGTGGGAAAGTAAATGTCATTTTGGCTTTCCGGTATTGATGTTTCCATTAGGGTCTAGTTACTTCATGTTGGTATTTCTTTCCCATTGGTGTCTCTGGTGGGAACTGTGGGTTAATTGTAGATTCCTTCATTTCTGTGCGTTGTTTGAGAGACAAATAGGATCTTACATGAAAGTCATTTCACATGAAATTGATTAAACGAGCCTTCAGTTAGTTAAATATATTTCGTATAAATTAACCATTTCATATGAAACTTATGAAACAAGCCTTATGCGAGTTTCATAGATTCCATATGAAACGACCACGATTATAACATTATGTATAATGTAGCATTATTTGAAGTTGGAATGTATCCGTAAAAGAAGTTTTCAAGAAAACAGAGTTGTCGAGGAAGGCGTCATGGCGCTACGCGCCAGTAATCACGTGTCAATACAATTACGATGATATGATTTTTATTACATGACATTTTCTGCTAAATAACAGATATTATCAGTTACCCCCTATATGTATCGCATTGACCTGATAAAGATATGCTATATCAGGTTTAATGAGCTTTATCACGTCAACGTGACATTGCACTTTAAGGAATGAACGGAATACTGGAAAAATGACAAAAAATTATTGTTAATGGGAAAAAATAAAAAAAAATTGCTTGAAAAAAATCATAGGGAAAATATGGTCAGCTGATACTAAATATACTGAGAGGCAAAAGTAAGTATACAGGTTACTGAATGCTGATTTGCGTCCCAATGTCTTCCTCTCTTCATACATATGTGGCATCCAAAATAAGAACAACCACTTCCGCATAATTCCGTTAAAATTGATTAAATGATAATTAAATTGCGTCACTTGAAATGGACAGGGGGTCTGATCCAATATTTTGTCTTGAGTAGCTTCCCTTTAAACACGTGTTTCGAATAAGGGTTATTCAATAAATGATTTTTCATGCAACAATTCAAAGGAGGGCAACTGATTGGCAAGAATATGTCGCATATTGAAATTAAACACGTGGTAAAGTGTAACATCTTTTCTCAAAGAAAATGGCAATTTCGCCTTTTACGTTCTTCCTTTGATTAAATGCATTATGTTTCTATGGGATTTGTATTGAAGATTAACTTTCCATTGTGCAATTTTAGAGGTTTTACTTTTGAGAAAGCATAAAGATGTCGAGCAAAACAATAATTATGCGAAAGTTTCAAATGAATATCTCTTACACGATTTGAGAAAAAGACTCATTTAATTCACTATGATTTTTATTGAAAGGGAGATAATCCGGAACAGGCAGAGATTCCAATTGAGTTTGAAGCTGTTTGTTTGGGTTTAATGACAAAGTAATGATGTGGTCTTATCGCTGAACATTCGCACGTGACTTTTGCCGTGTGCACAGTTTTGAATGTCGTGTACAATATGAAATTTATTGGAAATATTGATTTTCAATTAAGGGCAATAACTCCATCACGGATGACTGTTACAGGAAAAGAATTGGAGTTTTACAAACTTGGACGTTTTGGAAAAAACGGACATAGGCACATTTTATTACAGACAGCAATATAAGATCCGGTATTCTAAATAAAAAAAAACTGTATACTTTTTATTGCCTCTGAGTATATATCGACCGCCAGAATGATCGGACGCACTGAGGATGATGATGATGATGATGATGATTTCGTGTTTAACGACGCGTCAACCCTCTTTGTGGGTCATAAGCGTCAGTCGGTTAATGGTTAAACGGCATGAATAATTATGACGATATTAAAAGTAACAAGTCAGAATGATAATGTATAAAAATCTGAAACAGTTAAATCTTATGAAAAATACCAATTTCTTTTAAGAATAAAATAATGTTATCAACAGGTACATCTCGAAACAGTTGTTGCAAAGTGTCAGCTTTGAAATATAAAATACGTGAGGGTGAAAAGTCAACACAGTCAATTAAGATATGTTTCACAGTGAATGGCTGATCACAACCTACACAAGAAGGCCGATCATCACCATTAAAAATATAAGAATGAGTAGCTCTAGTATGGCCGATGCGCAATCGTGTTAATACTACGTCCTCTTTTCTGGAAAACTGTGGAGGAGAGCATTTTGTACTAACGACAGGTTTAATGGCATGGAGTTTGTTATTTATTGCACGGTCCCATTCGCCTTGCCATTCCGACAAGATGTATCTGTTGATAAATGGTTTAAAATTATTAAAGGGAATTTTAAAAACAGATGGATCAAGATTGAGCGATTCCTTTGCTTTCTTGTCAGCATATTCATTGCCGACAATGCCAATATGGCTCGGAAGCCAACAAAACAAGATTTGGTGTGTTTTAGAAATTTCATGATGTTTTTCGATCAATTTTTGAATTTGAGGATTTTTAGATGATGAATGGTTTAAAGCCTTAAGCACAGAAAGTGAATCGGAAAATATAATTGCTTTTTGAATTATTGAAGAACTGATAAAATCTAAAGCTAGGTCTATTGCTTTGGCTTCAGCTGTAAAAATTGATGAACCATCTGGAAGGCGCATGGTTTTGTGCGTATCTTTAGAAACATACGCACAACCAACTTTATCTCCTTCTTTGGAACCATCAGTATAGACTTGCTGGTAATCATTGTAACGTGACTGCAGTACCTGGAAGTTTTGTTTGAGAAGTATCGGATTTGATTCGGATTTTTTGCCATCATGCAAGTCGAACAGAATAGAAGGTTGTTTAATACACCAAGATGGAACTTCGGCCGTTTCATGTTTTTGAATATTTTTAAGGTCGATGCCTGAATTTTCTAGCAGTGGTAAAATTCGTAATCCAAAAGGTTTGATTGCTGTGGGTTTAGTTTCATACTTATCTATAAATTGAGGTGGAAATGAAATTTTGGATGCCGGGTTAGATGGATTTGCAGCAAGTCTAATAGCATACTGAAGAGAAAGTTTCTCTCTGCGCGAAGTTAAAGATGGTTCACCTGCTTCTACATAAAGGCTTAATACGGGAGAAGTACGAAAGGCTCCCATAGCCAGACGAAGGCCTTGGTGATGGATAGTATCCAATGATTTTAAATAGGACTTTCTGGCAGAACCATAAACAACAGACCCATAATCTAATTTAGATCTTATTAAAGACCGGTAAAGATGTAATTAAGTATACCGATCTGCTCCCCAACTTGAATGGGCTAAAACTTTCAAAAGATTCAAAGCTTTTAAGCATTTCGCTTTAAGATATTAAATATGGGGAATAAAAGATAACTTTTGATCAAATATGACCCCAAGAAATTTGGCTTCTTCAACAACAGGAATTTGTGATCCGTATAAAAACAAGGAAGGATGTTCGTGTTTCTTCCGTAGTTTACAAAAATGAACACACTGCGTTTTCGACTTGGAGAACTTGAAACCATTTTTATCAGTCCATTCTTCTATTCGTTTTAAATTTTGTTGCAACTTTCGTTCAATTGTTTTCATATTTTTTGAACGATAACATATACAGAAATCGTCAACATACAAGGAACAATCAGTTTTGTCGTCCAAACATTGTACAATATTGTTTATTTTGATGTTAAATAGCGTAGTTGAAAGAATACTACCCTGTGGGACACCCTGTTCTTGATCATAGAAATCTGACAGGGTAGACCCCACACGCACCTGAAACATGCGCTCCCCTAAAAAGCTTTCAATAAAACTGGGAAGTTTTCCTCTTAAGCCAATGTTATGGAGATCTTTCAATATACCATAACGCCATGTTGTATCATATGCTTTCTCCAAGTCGAAAAAGACAGCTACTACGTGTTCTTTGTTAATAAAAGCATCTCGTATAAATGTTTCTAGTCTTATTAAATTGTCATTGGTACTGCGTTCCGAACGAAAACCCGATTGATATTCTGAAATGAGGTTGTTGGACTCTAAGTACCAGACTAATCTCTTGTTTATCATTCTCTCCAATGTTTTACACAAACAACTTGTCAAAGCTATCGGACGATAATTTGTAGGTTCTGCATGATCTTTCCCTGGTTTCGGAATTGGTACAACTGTAGCTACACGCCAGCTCTCAGGACAGACCCCCGTTTCCCAAATAATATTAAAGATATCTAAAAGTGTTGTAAGAGAACTTTTTGGCAAATGCTTAAGCATCTGATAATGAATTTCATCGGGGCCGGTTGCCGTATCATGTGATTTTTCAATGGCTTCAACGAGTTCGGATAAGTTAAAAGGTTTGTTGTATTCTTCGTGATTAAGTGATTTAAAGTTTAGATTTCTTTTCTCTTGGTCCTTTTTGAAATTTCTAAAAGTGTCAGAATAATTACGCGATGATGAATTTCTCAAGAATGTGTGCCCAAGAGTATCTGAAATATCTTTTTTTGTTGAAGCTATTGTGTCAAATTCAGTATTTAAATGTGTAAAACTAGAGGACTTTGTTTTTCCTGAAATTTTTCGTACCATATCCCAAACCTTTTTAATGGGGGTTTTGTAGTTCAATTTGGAGACATATTCTCTCCATGACTTTCGTTTTGAAGCTCGGATTGTTCGCCGAGCTTTAGCTCTAAAAACTTTTACGTCGTTTAGCTTTTCTGAAGTTGGACTTTTGCAGAACTTATTTAGAGCCTGTTTACGCTTTTTAATAGCTTCTTTACAGTCATTATTAAACCAAGGCTTGCTTTTCTTAGTATTTGTGGAGGTCTTTGGAATGCATTGTTCTGATATATTAATAAGTGTATCTGTGAAATCAGAAACAATGTCGGATGATTCATTTAAGTGATCAACTGTTAACTCTTCTTCACATAAATTATGGAATAATTCCCAGTCGGCTTTATTCATTTTCCACTTCTGGTTACAGTCTTCATCTGGTTCGTTTACGCTCTCAATTATAACAGGGAAGTGATCACTTCCGCACTGATCATCATGAACAGACCAGTCATAGTCCAAGAAGAGAGATGGGTGACACAAAGAGAGATCTAAAGAAGACAAATGACCTGTCGCAGGGTGAAGGTAAGTATAAGATTTATCATTCATCAAGCAAAGATCGCTCTTTGCAATAAAATCTTCGACAAGTGCTCCTCTGTTATTGATATCTTTACAGCCCCATAGAATATTGTGACCATTGAAGTCGCCAACTAAAAGATATGGGGATGGAAGCTGACTCAGCAATGAGTCAAGATGTTCGGGCTTTAAAGAAAATGAGGGTGGAATATATAAAGAGCATATTGTAGTTTCTTTATCCAGAGAAACCGATACTGCTACAGCTTGAAGGTCTGTTTTTAATTTGATCTCTCTTTGTGGTAAACATGATTTAACAAAAATTGAACTGCCACCAGATGGTTTGTTACCATCAGAATCGATATAGTTGTATGTATTGAAACCCCTGACATCAATGTTGTCATCAGTTTTTAAAAAAGTTTCTTGCAAACAAAAAACCGATGGGTTTAATAACGAAATAAGTAATAAGAGTTCATTATAATTTGATTTAAGACCTCGACAATTCCATTGTATTATTTTGTGTTTTAAATCCATTTTATGAAGAGATTAAGACAAAAAACTATATTGGAGCTGCAATTGGTGATATAGATCTGCTACCACCAGCTCGTGGTGTTGCTGACCTCGATCTGTTTTTGCCGTTTGGTGATGATGGAGTTTCAAACTCCATATCACTGTCACTCAAAGATCCGAATCTGTTCTGGAATCTCATATTGTCTCTTTCCATTTTACGTTGTCTGTCTGTTTGTTTAAGAGACATTTGTTTTTTCGGATCTTCTGATCCCTTATTAGTTCGACCTAAGTCGAGTTTCTCTTTTGCATGCGGCGCTGGCTTCGGTACGGTCGCTGTCGACCGATCCGAAGCAACCTGGATTGCGCCATTTGATAAACTGGTTGAACTTTGTGGTGCTGGAGAGGATTTACTCCATGCACCAGATTTTTTCAGTTCAGCTATGTATGATTCAGCAGTCTGTGTTGCGGAGCTGGAAACTTTTACACCAGCACCTTTTGTGATGCTGGCGTAACTGGTGGTTGGTGTTGTGTATCGCTCATCAACAATTTTCCGCGCTTCTGGGAATGTTATCCCCCTTTTGTATTTGACTGAGTATTTCTTTTTCTTTTTTCCATGCCGGACAATCTCGAGAGAAAACAGCATGCTTGCCACCACAATTGACGCATTTGGATTCATTTTTGCAGTTTTGATGGTTATCGACATGTTTTTCCTCACCACAGTTTGGACAGAGTTGTTTCTTCTGACATCTGCTTTCGTGGTGACCAAAAACCTGACAATGATAACATCTGAGAGGGTTTGGTATATACACCTCTACGTTAACAGATAGATATGCAACTTTTATTTTCTTGGGCAGAACTGGTGTATTAAATGTCAACACGTAGGTACTTGTTGGCTTCAATACACCACCTCTACGAACTTGGATGTTACGTACACCAATGACGCCTTCATCTCTCAAATTCTCAACAATCTCGGTATCGTTGCACGGGCGTAGCTCTGGGCTGCGGATGACACCTTTACATGAATTTAGGGTTTTGTGCAACGATACTTTGACGTTGAGATCGAAGATCTTTGTGGTACCAAGCAGGTTTTTGACCTGCTGTTCTCTCTCGACTTCCAAGAGGAGATCACCTGACTTCAGTTTTTTTATACTTTTTGGATGTCCAGCAATGGACACTATACTCTTTTCGATCACAAAAGGTGATAAATCTGACACCGTACGTGTATCATCACGTGATGTTATCACCAAGAAGCGCGGAACATTGCTTAGCTTTTGAGTTTCAGACTGCTGACTAGACTGCTGACTTGACTGCTGACTTCTCTGTTGACTGGGTTCATCCGTTTCGGATGAATCCTCGTCTTTTTTACGTTTAGCTGCGTTGCGGTTATGTTTTTTTCCATGAGGCATAAGGAAAAAATTCTAGTTTCGTCCCAAGTGCTCTCCGCCCTCCGTGGAGCCCTACAAGGGAACACCATAATGGAGTGGTTATCCAACTCGCAGGTGTTAGAGATACACGTGAGATATACTCGTATAAACAAAATGCCTACACGATTGATCCGTTTAGCCACCGCCTTCTAGAGATAAAAAGACAGAAAAGGGTAAGGTAAATGGGCATATGGTTGGTATCAGGAAAGATACAAAAAGAGTTGAAGAGAAAGCAAAGCGGTATCTCTAGGGCTCGGCGCGACCAGCCGATTGACCGTGCCGGACCGCACGGCCACCCGTCTACACCGAAAAGCCAGGCCAAAGAGGCGTGTTGGGTACCTGAAGCACCGCCACCTCAGGTAACCCTCAACCTCCAGGATCCCTTCTTCCGGCTTACAGGACGCCACCCACGGCAAACGGGTGGTACTTCCTTTAGCTCTTCCCAGTGGGCACAGAGACCACAGCGGCAATGTGCCCAGTGGGAATTGAGCCCCCAGGGCCACGGCAAGGCAGGAAGTCTAATACCTGGGGGGGACGCACTGAGGACAATCGATAACTGATCGTAAATTGCAAATTTAAGAGTGTACAAAGGGATAAACTGATAAATAGAAGTATCAGTTACCCTCTCTATTAATTGCATTGCAGCACGTCGACCTGATAAAGATACGCTATCTCAGGACAAGTGAGCTTTATCAGGTCAACGTGACATTGCACTTTTATGACTGAACCGGGCTACTAGAAAAAATGGAAAAAATGATATTATTACTAGACAGAGTGGAAAGAAAACTTGAAATACTAGTAAATAACCTGACCGCTTATATTCCGCACCGAAATGTTAGGACGCACTAAGGACAATCGGTAAGTGATCGTAAATTGCCGATTTAAAGAGTTTACAAGGGGTTAAACTGATAAAAAGAATACCAGATTCGTGTCATTTGATATAAAGTTTATCAGGCTCGGCTTCGAGAACGCATGTAGAATCGCTCGGCAAGCCTCGCGATTCTACAAGCGTTCTCGAACCTTGCCTGATAAACTTGACACCAAAAGACACGAACCTGGTATTCTCTATTTATGTATTAAACGGAAGATTAACAGTCAACAATAAATAAAAACTACTGTTCGGACTAAACTAAAACACCATACTCCTTTTGTATGGCAAGGTGATTATACAATTTTTTAAATTCTACAAGCTCTTTTTCTGCTTTTAGTTTTTCCTTCTCCATGTCCAAGTAAGCTTTTTTTGCTGTCCATATTTCTTTCTCAAGCTTTTTAGTTTCCAGCTTGATTCTAACGGTGTCCTTTTAGGTATTTTCATTGGTCAGTGACGCCTGATTTTTTCTTTTTTTTATGTTGATTCTGAAAAAAATATGCATTGTATACGTTATATTGAAATTCACACATTTCTTAAACAATGTGACAACATGTACAATTATATTCAATATACCCATGCGACATAGTGCATTTTTCATATCTCCAAAATGGCTATTATTGTGATGAAAATCCTTGATATTTTTTCTTATAAATGCTCGAAACATAGGTTGTGGGTTCTCGTTAGAGCCGCCTCATTGAGGCGATTCTAACGAGTACCCACAATCTATGTCTTGGAGCAGAAATAAGAAAATGTATACGCCCGTAACCCCAAGATTCCTCTATAGAAAGTGGGGTTTAGGGGATGTTCATTTCACGGACTTGTTCACATGATGATCATTCCAGACTATAAATAGAGGATCTTACACCAGTGGTCATTTCATATGAAATTTAAGATCCTTCGACGAGTTTCATAAATTTTCTTTGAAATGACCGCGAGAGTAAGATTATTTTTATCATGTAAGCCTAACGATTTTAAATCGCATAATATGGTAAAGCTGGGTTGTCACGGGCGGCGTCAACACGTAACGACAGTAACCATGTGTCGTTACGTGCCGTCTAATCTGGATCTGCAAGGTCTGCACGGTACTAGAGGGTTGAACGGCTTCAATAGCGTTTGCATTAATTCCAAGTAGCCACATATGAAAAAGGGTTAACAACCCAACAACCCTTTATTGACCCACATCGAACATGTTATTCCAGCCTTTTTGGAGAGGTCTAATTACAAAATATGTTATCACGTTTATTGTGAATTTTAAATCAGGTCCCATACCTTAAGCAAACAGCCGGCATACGTAGCTCAGTCAGAGGCGCGTCTGACTGGTGATCAGGAGGACGCGGGTTCGATACCTACCGGGGTCGGCAACATTCTGTCCTGGAGATTGATCATGAAATCTTTTCTACGGTCATTATCTCCCTTCCGCTGTCTCAAGAAAGGCAGTTGCCAGTTTCTGGCGAAAGAACGTGAACTGTACTGGTTAACCGCTTACGTAGAAGCATGTCCCGAAAAAGTGTGGATAGGTAAACTGACCGTCTTAAAAATGAGCTAAACATTATTGACTGGGCCGTTCAACTCCAATTCAAACAAACAAACAAAACATTAACCTTAAGCAAACAGTGAAGACACAGATCAGACGACGCATTCAGAGGCCTTTCATCATGGTCTTATATATTTTTGAATGCCCAGTAACACACTGGTCAATACATACGCACAGGCTGCGTAACGGTCGCATAGGCACCGTATTCTGGACGCATAGGCTTCGATGCAAAAATGGTGGCTGACAGTTCGTCGCTGCAGGTAAGAAACTGTTTTTTACGTTAATCTAACTGTTTATAGCGTTGGCCAATAGTCAATACTGACATCTGCCTTACGGACCACTTTATTAATGTGCGGCTTCGTCTGTTGCAAGAAAAAGTTCGAAAAACGGAATATGGAAAAATTGACCCCAAAAGAAATATGGCATTCAACACATATTCACCTGTATTTTCACTTTGGTCCGGTCGTCCTATGTAACTACACGTTTTTGGCTGGTGTTCTGGCCGATAAATTGTGAATAACGATAATGATATCCAAAAGCTAATATGCAACTTTCGTCACATCTTTTGCAAAAAAGAAAAATATTGATATTTCGATACAACGCACGTAGCTTCGTTACCGATTACAACGCAGAGGCTGCGAACTAAATTTAAAAGCAATGTATTATGTAGAATAATAGCGAATGATATTAAATTAATAGCGAATGATATTAAATTAATATCGAGAAATCAGTCAACCAGCGTTAGTTGGTGATGCTAAAGACATTCTGTACCATTTGTACCGAACACATTTTCAGTCTCAGCTATGCAAATACTACATTTTGATTTTTTATTCAAATGCACAAAATCTGTCAAGTTACAATTATTTACACTACCGTTGATAAACTTGGTAAGTCTTTGTCAAATCTTTTAAGTATTTAGCCAAACAATATTTGCACTCTATGAATTTCTGTTGTTTTTTTTATTACAACGCACATGGCTCAAGACCCTGTGTTAGAAGTTTGCGACCAGAAAGTCTTTAAGAGTGACCATCTCACCCATTGAAGCCACTATGAATTTGATACATAGAAAGTTGAAGCGTTATCAATCAAGATAGCGAGCAATGATAACACGAATTGGCCGGAGAAAAAGTGAAGCAGGGTTTTGGCTAAGTTTTCAAATGCTCCTATGTTATGATACAGAATGTTTTGCCATTATGATAACACATTGCATTTTTACATCTCCAAAATGGCTACTTTTCAGATTAAAATCCGTGATTTTTGTTGTTGTGGGTGCTCGTTAGAACTGTCTCATTGAGGGGGTTCTAACGAGTACCACAGCCCATGTTTTGGAGAAGTTATAAGAAAAAGAATGTCAACCCCAGTTTTCTCTATATAAAGTGGGGTTTAAGGGGCTGGGGTGTTCATTTCACGGACTTGTTCACGTGATGCCCATTTATATCTTGCCTTATACATCTTCTGTACTCCATAAATCTATTTACTACTTCTTTTTACGAGTTAAGTGTCGTCAGATATAACATAATACGGAGAAATCGTGAATTCCGTTTTTTTTTTTTTTTTTTTGTTTTTTCCTTTGTTTCCTTTTCTCGTAACTTTCAATGTAGACTGTGAAGTCACCACGTTTTTTTTGCTATGAACAGAGCAGAATTGACTGATCTTACGACAAATAACCAAAAAAAAAAAAAAATAGCTACGTCACTGCCATGTATATGTCGGTGGGTTTTACATGTATGAAGAATGCCCTCAGAAAAAAAATGGTAAAGGGCAACCAAAGCAGGCGAGGCAAACGCATCTAGCGTCCATTTGTGAGCTACGTCAGCCATTTTGCGGTGAGTGAGGCGGTTCTAACGAGCACCCACAACCTATGTTTGTGGTATTAATAAGAAAAAAATCACGGATTTTAATCTGAAAAGTAGCCATTTTGGAGATGTAAAAATGCACTGTGTCGCACGGGTGTGTTATAATGGCAAAACATTCTGTATCATAACATAGGAGCATTTGAAAACTTAGCCAAAACCCGGCTACACTTTCATTTCTTTGGCCAATTCGTGTTATCACTGCTCGCTATCTTGATATATAACGCTTCAGCTTCCTATGTATCAAATTCATACTGGCTTCAGTGGGTGAGATGGTCACTTTTAAAGACTTTCTGGTCACAAACTTCTAACACAGAGACTTGAGCCCAGTGCGTTGTAATAAACAAGAGGTCCATGGGCCACTACCCTCACCAGAGGTCATGTGGTTTATACCATATACAGGCATGATGCCCATCTTGGTCATATGACAACAAAAGTCCACTATGCAATCAGTAAAATCCACTGTCTTGTCTTTTTTTACATACAATTGTCTATGTGACCAAAGTTGACCGTGACGTGAAAACTGGTCAAGGTCAGCCAAAGGTAATCATTGGAACAAAATTGGTAGGGTCTGAGCCCCCGATGATGCATACCAAGTTTCAATGTCATTGGCAATTTGGTTCCTGAGAAGAAGACTTTTTGAAGGTTTTTACCACATATGGGCATGGCAGCCATATTGGTCATGTGACCCAGTCCTTACGAACAAACTTTCATTCCCCCTTCCCATAGAAGCTCCTAATTTAATTTGGTTTCAGTCAACCTAGCAGATTGAGTAGAGAAGAAGATTAAAATACTGAATCTGAGCCATCCAGAACAAAGGTCAGCAAATGACCTTGACCTTTGGAGTTGAAAAACTTCAATTCAGCTGATTGCAAATATCATTTTTGATGCCACAGGTTACCGCGCAATCAGAAAAATCCACTGTGTTGCCAATTTTCCATACATATGTCTAAGTGACCATATTTGACCTTGACGTTTATGTCTAGGTCAATCAAAGGTCATCATTTGAACAAATTTGGTAGGGCCTGAGTCCCTGATGCTGCATACCAAGTTTCAAGAACATAGGCCATTCGGTTCTTCAGAAGAAGATTGTTAAAGGTTTTTACCATATATGGGCATGGTGGCCATATTGGTCATGTTACACAGTACCTCACGAACAAACTTTCGTTCCCCTTTCCCACTGAGGCTCCACATGTAATTTGGTTTCAATTGGCCAAGTAGTTTCAGAGGAGATGTTGTTTGAAAATGTTGACGATGACGACGACGGATGACGGACCAATGCCTATACTATAAGCTCCCCAGGAGCCTTAGGCTCTGGTGAGCTAAAATATGCTGTTTTGACTTTTTCCCACACAAAAGTCTATTTGAGTAATTTTGACCTTGGTATAAAATGGGTCAAGGACATCCTAGAGTCATCATTTTAGCAAACTATAATTGGCCCGAGTCCCCAATGCTACATACCAAGTTTCATCACAAGCAGACCACTGGTTCAGGAGAAGATTTTTGAAGGGTTTCTACCTTATATGGGCACGGAGGCCAGCTTGGTCATGTGACCTGGACCCTGAGAGCAAACTTTCGTACCCCCATCCCATGAATGCTGCATATGAAATTTTACTTCAATCGGCCCAGCAGTTTTTTGAGAAGTCATTTGAAAATGTTGACGCCGACACAGACGTCGGATCACTGCCTAAACTATACGCTCCCCCAGAGCCTTCTGCTCTGGTAAGCTAAAAATACATGCTACTTTGACTTGTTCTCATATAAACGTCTCTGTGACGAAATTTGACCTTACCGTAAATTGGGTCAAGGTCGTCCTAGGGTCATCATTTAAGCAAATTATGATGGGCCCGAGTCCCCAATGTCACATACCAAGTTTCATCACAATCGGCCCACTAGTTCAGGAGAATAAGATTTTTTAAGGGTTTTTACCTTATATGGCCATAGCGGCCATCTTGGTCATGTGACCAAACTCAAATTAATCTAAATTTCATTTCCTTGTTCCAAAAAGTTTTCAGACAAAATTTGGTTGCAAATGGCCTAGTGGTTTCAGTGATAAACATTTTTAAGTTTCATATCTGAATGACCTTGGGCTAAGGTTAGGGAATAATCTTGACCTTGAAAACTAGTGTTGTTTCACCAGCACATTTTGCCCACTGCATTTACTAATTTTCATGTCAAAGACTGCAATAGTTTAAAAAAATGATGCTGTTTTGACTATTTCCAACACAAAAGTCAATGTAACCAAATGTGACATTGGCGTAAAATGGGCCAAGGTCATCCGAGGATCATTATTTTACTAAATTATGATGGGCCCGAGTTCCCAATGCCATTGTGAACTTGACCTTGAAAGTCGAAATGGCTTGAGATATTGTCATAAGGCACATTTGTGAGAAGTTATATTGAAATCGGTGAAGAATGATGATGATGATGATTTCGTGTTTAACGACGCGTCAACCCTCTTGGTGGGTCATAAGCGTCAGTCGGTTAATGGTTAAACGGCATGAATAATTATGACGATATTAAAAGTAAGAAGTCAGAATTATAATGTATAAAAATCTGTAACAGTTAAATCTTATGAAAAAGACCAATTTCTTTTAAGAATAAAATAATATTATCAACAGGTACATCTCGAAACAGTTGTTGCAAAGTGTCAGCTTTGAAATATAAAATACGTGAGGGTGAAAAGTCAACACAGTCAATTAAGATATGTTTCACAGTGAATGGCTGATCACAACCTACACAAGAAGGTTGATCATCACCATTAAAAATATAAGAATGAGTAACTCTAGTATGGCCGATGCGCAGTCGTGTTAATACTACGTCCTCTTTTCTGGAAAACTGTGGAGGAGAGCATTTTGTACTAACGATAGGTTTAATGGCATGGAGTTTGTTATTTATTGCACGGTCCCATTCGCCTTGCCATTCCGACAAGATGTATCGGTTGATAAATGGTTTAAAATTATTAAAAGGAATTTTAAAAACAGATGGATCAAGATTGAGCGATTCCTTTGCTTTCTTGTCAGCATATTCATTGCCGACAATGCCAATATGGCTCGGAAGCCAACAAAACAAGATTTGGTGTGTTTTAGAAATTTCATGATGTTTTTCGATCAATTTTTGAATTTGAGGATTTTTAGATGATGAATGGTCTAAAGCCTTAAGCACAGAAAGTGAATCCGAAAATATAATTGCTTTTTGAATTGTTGAAGAACTGATAAAATCTAAAGCTAGGTCTATTGCTTTGGCTTCAGCTGTAAAAATAGATGAACCATCTGGAAGGCGCATGGTTTTGTGCGTATCTTTAGAAACATACGCACAGCCAACTTTATCTCCTTCTTTGGAACCATCAGTATAGACTTGCTGGTAATCATTGTAACGTGACTGCAGTACCTGAAAGTTTTGTTTGAGAAGTATTGGATTTGATTCGGATTTTTTTCCATCATGTAAGTCGAACAGAATAGAAGGTTGTTTAATACACCAAGATGGAACTTCGGCGGTTTCATGTTTTTGAATATTTTTATGGTTGATACCTGAATTTTCCAGCAGTGGTAAAATACGTAATCCAAAAGGTTTGATTGCTGTGGGTTTTGTTTCATACTTACTTACAAATTGAGGTGGAAATGAAATTTTGGATGCCGGGTTAGATGGATTTGCAGCAAGTCTGATAGCATACTGAAGAGAAAGTTTCTCTCTGCGCGAGGTTAAAGATGGTTCACCTGCTTCTACATAAAGGCTTAATACGGGAGAAGTACGGAAGGCTCCCATGGCCAGACGAAGGCCTTGGTGATGGATAGTATCCAAGGATTTTAAATAGGACTTTCTGGCAGAACCATAAACAACAGACCCATAATCTAATTTAGATCTTATTAAAGACCGGTAAAGATGTAATAAAGTTTACCGATCTGCTCCCCAAAAGATGTGACGAAAGTTCCATATTAGCTTTTGGATTTCATTATCGTTATTGTCATTATTGATTTTACTAATAAGTATAAAATAATAAGAATTTTACACGCGCTGTAATTTTAAACCCTTGAAAATTGCCCGAATTGACTACTCGTGTAAGATCGTCTTTTGACTGATTTGAGGTTTAAGCCTAGGTCACATAGCCCGACCGATGTCCGGCATCGGTGGAGCTCGTTAGAATTTTGGGATGTCGCCGAGTTCCCCTCATCGGAGGCATAGCTCGGTGACGTGAACGGGCTCCGTCCGGAAATCTACAGGCGACTGACCAAACACTGGTCGATGACCGTACGGAGTCTGTCTTAACAGGGGAGATTTTTTCGTCCTATGTGGTAGCAACTACCGGTCGGTGGTCGATCGGACATCGTGGGGTATACGGCGGGTACCCGAGCAGGTTACAGGACACCGTGCGATCACCGGACGGGTTGTAAACGGTCTTTGAACACTGCCCGGCCGATGTTCGGCCATTGTAACTCGGACTTGGCGGGGGCGGGGGCGATAGTCAGCTATTACATCACTGTATATATGTCGAACCTGCCTGGCATGGTCAGTTCATCACTATGGCTGCACCGAGTAGACTTCGATTGGCGTTGTTAGAACACGAGCTAGGTCAGGCGAGGTTCGAGTACAACTTGGTCCTGGCGGCAATACTCGAAGAAGCCGAGAGGGAGCGACAGAGGGCCGGCAGAAGAGAAAGACGTTGGTGGGTGCGAGAGTGGATCCTACGCAGACCCCTTTTCGGCCAATATGAGACGCTCATGAGGGAACTCGAGGCCAAGCACGCTGCCGACTTCAAGGCCTACCTCCGCATTGAGCCACAGATGTTCCAAGAGTTGCTCCACCGAGTTGGCCCCCGCACTGTCAAGACCACAAGGTAACTTTACACTTTGTGAACTTACTGTGAAATTGTACTGAAATTCATTTCTTATTTTGCAAACACATGCCTTCCAAACATATTTATTATTGCTTGATTTTAATCATATTTCACCCTCTTCTGTTGCAGGCATCGAACCCCCGTGGACCCTGGGCTGAAGCTGGCGATCACCTTGAGGTTCGTGGCGACCGGAAGCAGCTACCGCGACCTGGCATTCGCGTTTCGTGTCTCACACAACACAAATTCTCTGTTCGTCCCCGAGGTGTGTCAGGCCATCTACGACGAATACGAGGACGAGATGTTGGCCACTCCCCAAACAGAAGAGGAGTGGCGCCTGGTGGCCGAGGGATTCGGAGACAGATGGAACTTTCCCACTGTTGTGGTGCGATCGATGGGAAGCATGGCGGCATCAAGAAGCCCCACAAGAGCGGCTCCCTTTACTACAACTACAAAGGCTTCTTTTCCAACGTCATGCTTGCGGTGGTAGACTCTGAGTACAAGTTCATCTGTGCGGATTTGGGGTCACCAGGGTCCTATTCCGACGCCGGCATCTTTAACCGGTCGCAACTGGAGCCAGGTCTGCGTGAGGGAACAATCGGTCTACCCCAGCCGGATCCCCTGCCAAATGACGATCAAGACACGCCCTACTACATGGTTTATATGCAAGCAGCGATATCCGGTCGAGTTCCGGCCGATGTCCGGCCGAGCTTCGGCCACTGTCCCTTACATCGGTCACCCACCGGTACTATATTTTCCAAGGCTCGGTCCCACATCGGTCGGACCTCGGCCGAAACTCGGTCGGTGTCCGTTTACAAAAGCTTGTCCTCTTGTGGCCTCAGATGCACGGGACACCGGCCAATACTCAGCCGTACACCGGCCGATGCGTATTCCGATGTGGTAAGGATGGGGCTGCGATGAAGGAGCTCGGTGAGAGCCCGTCGAATTTTAACTCCGAAGTTAAATTTCGCCGAGCTGCCCACCGATGCGGTTTTAAGCCCCAAACGCCGGCCGGTGACCACGGGAATCCGGCCGGTGTTTGGCGAAAGTCACATCGCTCGCTCATCGAAACCTCATCGGCCGGGCTATGTGACCTAGGCATTAACGTCCCCGTCAACACTGTAAAGGTTATTTTGGAGACGCTGCTTCCAATTTTGTGGGATTTTACCCAACATTGAGATGAAATGACATCTCAAGCCCTGTCGCCCAATGAAACCAATAGGGTTTATTAGCATGGACGGTCCGCCTCGCACCGCGGTTCCTGGACATGCTTAGATGCTCTAAGCGGTTTACCAGTACTAGTGTTCGGTTCGGATTCAGCTCTGCGTGGAAGCACCATGCAGCCCATATACAATCGATGATCGTCTGCTATCAAATTATGTCGTGCGCTGTCTAGTACCATACAATCCGTTCTTTGCAATTTTAGCAGAGCAATGGAGATATAGAACAGCGCTTTCTCTCTGAGCGTGGTAGCTCAGTGGTCAGTTCACTTGCCATTGATGCTAGGGGCCCCGGGTTCGATGTCCGATGTCCCATCATGCTCAACTAGTCTAGCGTTATTTGCAGGGATGAATGCCACAAGTGCACCGTCCTTCGAATCGTGACGTTAACAGGAGGTCCCCTGTGCAGGCAGAACCATCCCCTGTGCAGGTTAAAGATCCCTTCCGTAATTACATGATTACTGCCAGCAAACCTGGAGTGTGTGTAATGTACATCTGCGAGTATTAGCCTAAATGGTCAAATGTGACTGTGGCCCCCGCCCATCGGAGCTTGAAGAACTATATGGGCTGCATGATGCTTCCACGCAGAGCTGAAACCGTACCGTACACGGGTACTGGTAAACCGCTTAGATCTAAGCCTGCCCAGGCAAAGCGGTGCGAGTCGGCCCTTCTGTACTTATAAACCCTATTGGTTTCATTGGGCGTCAGGGCTTAAGGTGTCATTTCATCTCAATGTCGGGTAAAAGTCCCACAAAATTGGAAGCAACGTCTCCAAAATGACCTTTACAGTGTTGACGGGGACGTTAAACCTCAAATCAAACAGACAGACTGATCGAAGTATCAGTTGAAAGAAAGAAAAAAAAAGAAAAAAAGACGATGATTCCACAAAGTGCACAGTCGTTCGGATCCGTGGGCGTTTAATGGAGGTCATCTGTGACAGAAGAATCATTCCCGAAGCTTGATCCTGAAAACTCTCAAATCTTTCGTATGACAGTTGAAACCCGACCGCAACTTGACCATCTGGTTAGATACCGTGAATTGCAAGGGAGGCTATTCAAGTTCATGGAAACAAAACCCCCAAAAAAAACAGAAAGAAAAAAAAAAAAAAAAACATTATCAGAAAGACATCAATATTTATTCTATTGTTACTTAATTTCATTGTCTTTTTGTCCTACGAGTAGGCTTATAGAAGTTTTTTTTTTTTTTTTTTTTTTAAACTCAAGATTTTGATAAATTGTTAATCTAGTTTGATCTAGCAAATTTTATGCTGATTCATCCCAGGTCTAGTTTGAAATATAAATCAATGCCGTCGCAAAATATTCCATCAAACAAGAAGGAAGAAAACGCACAGAAATGCTTCGTTTTGCATCAAAATTGCCTTTTTTACTGTTGTCAAGGATCTTTTCTTATAATTTTAACTGTCGCACCACCCCTCAACCAACACCAAACATTGGTGTTAAGATAAACTTGAAGTTATCTTCCTTTTGCGACATTTTTTAGGTTGGTTGAGGGGTGGTGCGGTACTTAATTTTCTGTGGAAACGTGCGAAAATAGATAAAATTTCAGGAAAATGGCGCTTCGTCCTTCATTAGTGACGTCACCATAGCAATACACGCGCACGATCCGACGTTCTAACAGCATTTCTTGAAACTTTGTATGGTATTGTGTTTTAACGGATATCAACATAACAAAACACACGATTTTGATTTTTCTGAAAATTGAGGCCAAAAACGGCCCTTATCGACCCTAGCCCTTTTTATTGTTGTGTAGGTTATTTTCGGAAATCACAAAGGGAAGGGTGATCACAGAACCCTGGGTGACACTAATAATTCAGAAACCATGAGTGCAGAACACTATATGAGAATTGAAAAGAATTGGACCAATGAGGGAGCCTTGAGGGACACCAGACAATCACATTTAGATCTGAATGATGCATCTATTATCTGGAAAACAACATAGCCAACACAAAAAATCCTTTAAAATCTTTAGTTTGGGTAATAGGAATTGGCTTGGCTAGGTGACCAGAATTATATACTATAGCCCTCGAAGCTATGAGCAGAAGTAGTCAGTGGTCGAACGGTTAGGCGCTAATATCTCGGACATATGAGCACTATAATGTTTTATCCGATAGGGGTTCGTTCTGGTGTATTAGAATTGATCAGCTGGCACACACAATGTATAAAAAGCTTTATCAATCACCAATCGATAACTGGTCAATGACAAAGGCTAACTGGTGGGTACAGGCTGTGATTCTTGATTGGTTAAGCTATGTTGTCAACACCTGATCCAGAGAGTAATCGCTATTAAGATAAAGCTCGGTCTTCGAACTGATTGCAACATAAGGGGAGTAATGACAAGAAACTATAGTTTGTGCTTCAAATTCACCCTATGGGTTCTTTTCAGAGTTTCTGACAAGTAGTTTTAAGACATTTAATAAAATACTAAAGTGATGTTCATAGATTAATCAATATTAAACAATTCTTAAGGCTCCAGGAGATTCAATATCTACTTGTCACTATTTCTAGGAGTTTTTATAACACTTAATTTTCCCTAGGAGAGTTTTTACATCACTTGACTCTTCCAAGGAGAGTTTTTACAACACTTTACTTTCCTTAGAAGACATTTCAATATGCTTAACTAAGAGTGATATCTATTTTCCACGAAAATGAAGCCAAATCTAAACTTGGGACTTAATCAATGAGTGTTAAGGAGAGAGAAAATCCACCACCAAATCCTCTGTACAAGACAATGGCTACTTTTAGAGAAATGTGAAAACAACCTAGAAGTAACAATTTCTAGGTAGAATCCACCAAGCTCTGACTAAAAATATAATCACTAAGTGTCAAAAACAACTTCTCACCTCCCCATAGGAATATCTATAGCTCATGGTCGCGTTTAAGGTAAGTTTTTACTGTCTCTCTTTCTGTCATAAGATCTCTTTTCACCGGCGCGTCTCTCAAGGGAGCATTTGGCCAATGAGCTTCGATTTGTTTGTTTTTGTTTGATTTGAGGTTTAACGTCCCCGTCAACACTGTAAAGGTCATTTTGGAGACGTTGCTTCCAATTTTGTGGGACTTTTACCCTACATTGAGATGAAATGACATCTCAAGCCCTGTCGCCCAATGAAACCAATAGGGTTTATAAGCATGGACGGTCCGCCTCGCACCGCGGTTCCTGGACAGGCTTAGATCCTCTAAGTGGTTTACCAGTACTAATGTGCGGGCGGAATTCAGCTCTGCGTGGAAGCATCATGCAGCCCATATATTTCTTCAAGCCCCTATGGACGGGGGCTTCAATGAGCTTCGAGAATTCTGCTCTTTATATAGTATCAGGATGGAATCCCCGCACGTGACTTATGACGTAGAGGGTTTTGACGGGTTGGAAATTTGGAACACTCGGTTCTTATGGTCCCGTACAAAAGTACCGGGAAATAGCGCACGACAGACGACGAGTCCGCCATTATGGAAACAGTCGTTAATATTTACGTTGAAAAATGATAGATATTTGGATATTTAAGGAAGTTAGCGATATATAATGGGTATAAGAACCGAGTACCAATGAAACAGAAACGACTACTACAGACGATAACTTTTGGTAAGGGGAATTTACGCAGAAATGGTGGTGCATTCTCTCGTTAGTAAAAACAAGCATTAGCTTTTTAAAGACCGAAGATCTCGGTACTGAGCTTTAATTTGGCTCCAGCTCGTGGAGTTCGGCATTCAGGGCGGTGTTATGTTATGATCAGAGAGCTGCAGTGCTAGGACGCTACAATACTTCTTTGTTTTAGGTTGCTTAAAAGATCAGAGTCATGTCTTATAAACTAAAAAAATATATATTTTTTTACAGACAATCAAAAAGACCTAAACTTGGAAATGGGGAAGATAATATCTAGGTGTAATGAGAGATTAATGTCATTGATGGAATCAGGTATGAATTTCTAACTTGGCGATTTAGAACCAGTTCTTAGATTCAATAAACTTGTAATTTACATGTTCTTGTCAGAATGGTTTTGGCTTTTCTAATTTAAACTGGCAGAGTTGGCTAGACCCTGAGCATACTACTCCTTAGAGTGAACATCTCATTTGCACTAGACGTAGTTTTCAAGAGGTGCTTTAGGCGGATATTTGAGCCGGCACACAGCAAAACCTACAATAACACAAGTGCGACCAGCAGAGACTCAGGTCAACCTCCACACCCATTCACAATGACAAGTACTTTGCTTATGTCTCTTTGGACAGGTCGTAGTCGTAAGTAGATACAGGTGATCAGTGAAGACTGAGCAGACTGCGCAAATGCACAGACTGATCTGATTCTTCGCTGGTCGCCCAAGCTTTCCTGTAGGTTTTGTCATGCACTGGCTCATTTATTATTTTATACTCAGATATTTAATAAATTTTGCACAACATATATCTCATCCTCTTGAAGTTTTCTATAGGTGTAACATTTGCCCAATAGGCCTGGTCACGGCAAAAATTAAGGTTTACATTTACAACAACATTCCATTGATTCAAGAAGGGCAGTTGTCAATTTCTCGAAAAATAATGTGCACTGTACTGGTTAGCCACTTACAGATAAGCTTGCCCAGGCAAAGTATGGAAAGGTATACCGACTCAAACAAAAATGATCTAAATAGTGTTGACCTGGCGGTTACCCAATGCAAAACAAAGGACCTGAATGTACATGGATTTGGACTGTGATCAAATAAAAATCTCCTTTACTTCATGTGGCTAGCTAAAACAGCACTGCACAGAAATGCAGTCTGATCAGTCTTTGCTCAGAGGACAGGTCTAGGGTAGTATTTACTAGGTAGTATTTACTGCTCTCTTGCTTACTTCTGTAATTATCCTAAATGTGCAACAGGCATCTCCAAAACATGCCTATATGCATATAACTTTTACTCCCGCAAACCCCACTTTTGCCTTGTAAACCAGCGATCACAGGTTCTACCCCAGGCTTCTCCAGACTTTCGAATGAGTCTTTAAACCTAGGTCCCGTCTCCATATGACCAAAGCTATTGGTGGGACGTAAAACTGAAACTCACTTACTCAAACCCCACTTTTACATTTTAAAATTGGGGTTTAGGGTGGTAAATATTTTTTTCTGACTTCCAATCTAAAACACAGGTTTAGAGGTTTAGGGTACTGGACAGAAACGCCTCAATGTGGCAGTTCTATTGAGAACCCACAACCTATTTTTGGAGAAAAAAAACAAACAAGGAAAATATATTTTTATAATCCCCCGCCGCAAAGCGGAGGCGGGAGATTATAGGAATGCCCTTCATCTGTCCGTCCGTAACACTTTCGTGTCCGCTCCATATCTCCTCAACCCTTTGATAGAATTTCATTAAACTTTGGTCAGTTGTTCACCTCAATGAGGCGGAGTGTCGCGCGCAAGACCCAGGTCTGTACCGCAAAGGTCAAGGTCATACTTAGAGGTTAAAAGTCAAAAATGGGTCCCTCCGTAACACTTTCGTGGCCACTCCATATCTCCTCAACCCTTTGATAGAATTTTATTACTTTAGTTAGTTGTTCACCTCAATGAGGCGGAGTGTCGCACGCAAGACCCAGGTCCGTACCTCAAAGGTCAAGGTCATACTTAGAGGTTAAAGGTCAAAAATGGGTTTTGTCGTGTCCGATAAATAACTTTATTTTTGGATGGATTTAATTATTACTTGGCAGAAATGTTTGCCTCAATGAGACGGAGTGTCGTGCGCAAGACCCAGGTCTGTACCTCAAAGGTCAAGGTCATACTTTGAAGTTAAAGGTCAAAAATGGGTTTTGTCGTGTCCGATCAATAACTTTCTTATTCCTGGATGGATTTAAATATTACTTGGTAGAAATGTTCACCTCAATGAGACAGAGTGTCGTGCGCAAGACCCGGGTCTGCACCTCAAAGGTCAAGGTCAAAAATTGGTTTTGGCGTGTCCAATCAATATCCTTATTCCTGGATGGATTTAAATATTACTTGGCAGAAATGTTTACCATAATGTGACGGTGTGTCGGGAGCAAGACCCAGGTCCATACCTCAAAGGTCAAGGTCATACTTAGAGGTGAAAGGTCAAAAAAGCGTCTTTTTTTTAGTGTGTCCGATCAATATCTATTATTATAATCATATCGGTAATGATTTCATTTTTGTAGAATTTATCCATCGATTAGCTGATTAATTGTGCCAATATTAACTTGTAATCAGGGGCTCCCTTATGCACCATTTTCGATCAATGGTTTGTATTTTTTTTTCGATTCACGTTTTCTTTTGTGTTTTTTTTTTTTTTACCAAATTTGCATTCATATCAATACCAGGAATGTGTGGTTTGGGATTGTTAATGGTTAAAAGCCATCAATTTTTTGTGGAGTTATTGCCCTTGTTATTAGAAACTGACAAGTGGTTTTGGGCATTTCAGATTCAAAACTTAATTATTTTTCAGATTTTTTTGTCAAACTTTGCATAGATCTATATATTGGTAATGGTTGTGTGGTTTGAGATTGTTGATATGCAAAATCTATTAACATCTGACAGAGTTATGGCTGTTTATAGTTATCAATAAAATGGAACATGACTTTTACAGTTATGGCCCTTTACGGTTCCTAGTAAGTGGTTTGGGGGCATTTTTGATCAATAACTTCAGTATTTTTCAGAGATTTTCTTCAAATTTTTAGATATACATGTACATTGTTATTTGGGATATATGGTTTTGGATTGTCAATGGGCTAAATCCGTTAACATTAGACAATTATTGGGCTGTTAACAGTTCCCAATAAAAAATTTTTGACCTCTTGTTATTTGGGATATATGGTTTTGGATTGTCAATGGGCTAAATCCGTTAACATTAGACAATTATTGGGCTGTTAACAGTTCCCAATAAATTTTTTTTGACCTCTTATTCCTTAACTAACTAGAATATTATTGATTAAACTTCATATTGTGGCCAAGGACCATTTTTCTGACCATTCTTGGTCCCAAGTTATCTGTCCTTACTAGATTTGAAAAATTCTAAATTTTATAAAAATTAAATTAGTAAAGATACCTCAGGAACTGACCGAATCTGAACCCAAAGCTTATCCCAAACATCAAATGTCATTTTGATTTAGTTTCAGAATTCAATGTTAGACTAAAATCTCTTCTGCAAGAAGGCCTATCCGAACCTGAATTTTATGGTGACTTAGTATATAAATTCAGGCAAAACACTTGCTGGCAATGATTTCAGTGCCCAATTTCATAAAATCATTCTTCAATATAAAAAGATTGGGTACAACATAAATTTATGCCCCTGCCAAAAACAAAGTATGATGAAAAGGACATACAATGTTAGCCCTACCCATTTGCATCCGATTGTGTTAGCAGTTTATGTTTTAAGTTTTTTAGGTGGAGGCATCTGTGTCCCTTGAATACATTTCTAGTTTTTATTGTGTTTACATTTAACAGGCTCCTTTGGTTTTGATCCTCTGTATGAAAACTTTAATCCTAGTTTCTATGAAAATTAAAATCATTTAAAATAAACAGCAGAAAATTTGCATGAAATCTTATCCTATTTTGTGGGGAAAAAATAATATACATATATAATTGAATTTATTTGATCATCTGTTGCAATACTCAAGAGCACTTAAGCGCAAGATCACAATTTTGACTTTAGTACCATTGATATAGTTTTATATTTTTAGATGAGCCTGATCAAACCACAAAACTGAAAAGAAATCTTGATGTTCATGAGCATGACAGTAGTGAGATTGCAAAGAAAAAATCCAAAGAGGAAAAGCCTACAAAAAAGTAACAAACGGGGGAAACAAACAGAATCATAATAAAAATCAGGGAGTAAAAGAGGCAAAAATTCAAGACATAGTGAAACTAAATGAAATGTGTGCATTTGCTAATATACAAGAACATGATCTGCATGAACATTGTGAGGTGGTCATGCAATTGACATAAATGACACACTATCTGCAGCATCAGCAACACCAGCAGTAAGTACAAGGAGTCCCAAGAAGACCAAACAAAACCAGTTGCAGAATGACTCGGTAACCATGCCACAAACACTAAGAACACCACCAAAATCATAGACCAACACACCAATTAATTCCAAAACAAGAACACCATCAAAACCACAGAGTCCATGCAGCACACCAAGAAATTCCCAATCATTAATACAGAGCAGCACACCAAAAAGCATCCGATCACTATCTGTAACACCATCCAAGATCCAGAGCAGCACACTAAGAAGCACCCAAACAAGAACTCCATCAAAACAGCTAGTAGCACCATCAAAATCACCAGTCAGCAGACTCGGCACCAGCACATCCATATCACAAACACAGCAAATCTCGGATGCAGTTTTTAGTGGACTTAATATAGTGAATGATGCCAGTTTCTATGGAGACTCGATATCCCAGTGTTATGGTTATAATGCATCCTGTTCATTCAGTCAACAGGACAACTGGCAGAACACACAGCTGGATCCTGGATCTTTTTGTAATGACCTGAACAGTGCTAATTACAGCATTTCGAACATGGGAAACAGTGTCACAGGTGAGTACATATAAACATGGCACAGCTAAAGTAAAATAAATCATGCCAAGATCCAGGTGTTATGTATTCAATGAAGCTTTTCTTGAAAACTAGAAGTGGCCATACCAAAAGCAATGTTTAAATTTTAATGCTGCCACATACATGTAGTTTTGTGGAGAAATTCAAAACGAAAATTATAACCTGGACACGCCTAATCTGGGGTCCTGGAGAAGAGATAAATAGCTGATTGTTTGTCAGTTGACCCAAAATCAGTGTTCAATCTAGGCTGCGCCATTGCGCCCTGGGCCCGCTTTTGACATGAGGGGCGCACTAGAGATCATTCAATGGGCCCGTCGGGCGCAACTCTAGAATTTCTGGAGTTCATTTTTGCGATTTTCTCGCGATTTTCGGGCTGCCTGTTGCATATTGTTGAGTTGATCAAAAACCGCATGTTGCCCGATCAAAATAACTTAGAAAAACATTTTGTTTTATCTGTTTAACTAGTAACAATTCTTATTTTTATAAACCCAAATCGACGTTTTGTTTACCGGGGATGCGGCCATGTTCGGTATACTTGTGTGCGCCGGGCGGCTTACGCCAAATTCATGTGCGCCGTGCGGCTTACCCTAAATACCGGACCGAAATACCGCAATATACCGAGGCGGGCGCTATTTATTATAGAGTTCTTTTCTTCCAGAAATATTTTAAATGGCATTCATTCTAGATAAAACATGCATTTAGCACTTGAGCAAGACACTTTATCCAAATTGTTTTGTACTGGTTAAATGAGGTAATGAGCAAATGTGACCAACTCAGTATTAGAATATGGATAGATAAACTAAATAGCTTTTGTCTGTGCTGTTAAACTTGTGTTGTGTCCATTTTCATCATGCAGCTAAAACCTTAAGATAAATCTGGCAACTTTATATAGTATAATTTAAGGGCCCCCTAAATTTCCAAATGGCCCCCTTTTCCAAGGCCTGTGGGCCCAGAGGGCCCCCAAACCCCAAATCCTGGATTGAACACTGCAAAATTGCTAAACACAGTTTCTTCATGATACTGATGTCCATGTGACTATTGCTGATTTGCATGAAATCCAGGAAAGAGTTATTTATAGCTGCACCAATTGTCGTCATGATAGTGTTGTATAAATAGAGTTCTCCCTATATCCTAGACTAGAGACAGGTTATGCAAACAGTGTAGACCCAGATCAGGCACTGCAGAATGCTGCATCTGATCAGTCAACGCTTGTTTGCATAAAAATAGGAATTTAATAGTGAAACAAAACAGTCTTATTCACTGTTCAGGCCTTTTTTTAGCTCACCAGAGCCGAAGGCTCCGGGGGAGCTTATAGTATAGGCAGTGGTCCGCGTCCGCGTCAACATTTACAAATGTCTTCTCCTCCAAAACTGCTGGGCCGGTTGAAGTCAAATTTCATGTGGAGCATCCATGGGATGGGGGAACAAAAGTTTGCTCGTAGGGTCTAGGTCACATGACCAGGCTGGCCTCCATGCCCATATAAGGTAAAACCCCTTCAAAAATCTTCTTCTACTGAACCAGTGGGCAGATTGTGATGAAACTTGGTATGTAGTATAGGGGACTCGGGCCCATAACAGTTTGCTAAAATGGTGACCCTTGGATGACCTTGACCCATTTTACGCCAAGGTCAAATTTGGTCACATAGACTTTTGTATGGGAAAAAGTCAAAACAGCATTTTCCCATACAAAAGTCTAATTTTTTTTAAACTATTGCAGCCTGTGACCTGAAATTAAGTAGATGCAGTGGGCAAAATGTGCTAATGAAATTACATTAGTTTTCAAGGTTATTCCCTGACCTTAGCCCAAGGTCATACAGATATGAAAATTAAAAAAAAATGTTTTTCACTGTAACCACTAAGGCCTAAAAAAAAATTGTGTGTTTCAGGTAACCCGACCGTGCCTAATTTTTTACCCCCCTACCCTAATTTTTTTAAAGGATATTTTGGGATTCCTAGGGGTTTTCCCGTCCAAAAATAGTTTTCCCCTATCATTCCCATATAAAAACTTTGAGCAAAATAAAAAAAATCTCCTACCTACCGCACCTATTTTGAAATTCCATGTTACCTGAAACACACATTTTTTTTTTGGCCTAAGCCATTTGCAACCAAATTTTGTATGAAAACTTTTTGGATTAATGAAATGCAAATTAATTAATTTGAGTTTGGTCACATGACCAAGATGGCCGCTATGCCCATATAAGGTAAAAACCCTTAAAAATCTTCTCCTCTCGAACCAGAGGATTGATTGTGATGAAATGCTATATGTAGCATTGGGTACTCGGGCCCATTACAGTTTGCTAAAATGATGACCCTCGGGTGACCTTGACCCATTTTACTCCAAGGTCAAATTTGATCAAATAGACTTTGTATGGGAAAAAGTGAAAACAGCATATTTTTAGCTCACCAGAGCCGAAGGTTTGTTATGTATTAGCCAATGGTCTTAGGACCTCTGGTTTGATATGTATTAGCCAATGGCCTTAGGACCTCTGGTTTGTTATGTATTAGCCAATGGCCTTAGGACCTCTGGTTTGTTATGTATTAGCCAATGGCCTTAGGACCTCTGGTTTGTTTTGTACTAGCCAATGGCCTTTGGACCTCTGGTTTGATATGCATTAGCCAGTGGCCTTTGTACCTCTGGTGAGTGTAGTGGCCCATGGGCCTCTTGTTTCTCTCTCTCCTAGTGACCTGTCAGTGCTTTGATTTTTGTTGCTCCAACTTTGCTGTTGCCTTGTACCCAAGGCTCTGAAAATGGAGGCTTCCTCGTCTTCTACTGTCATACTCTCCCATTCACTGACACAACACTAGCTGGGGGCATTACCAGGCATAATATTTTGCACACTGTCATAAAAAATGAAATTTCTAGCCATAATATGAGCACAAAGTAGAAGTAAAACAAAGATCAGGAATCGATACAATTAACTTATACCATCCATCAAAGACACCAAAGGGAAAGAAACACAAACACGAATAGACCAGACACTAATGGAAACCCAAACATAGGAAGGCCAAAAGGACAGTTACTTTCCCACAAAATGGTCTAATGGCCATCCAAAATAAAAAGACACATGTCAAACACACAATAAGTGACAAACAATAACATAAATAAACCGCCACAGAAGAACCGCCTTGGAACGGTCAATGGAAAGGAATTCCACCGGGGATGGAAAGTATTCCATCGGGGATGGTCACATCTGTCACAATCAGCATGGTCACATCTGTTCTCAAAAACAGAATTTTTGTTTGTTTTCATTATTGGAAAATAGATGCTACATATTTTATATTAAACTGTATTTAACCATAGCTCCAGATAAGAGTGGGTATTCAGTGATAATTGAAGGATAAGTTTCTTCATTTCTCTACGAAAACATATGAACCCATCTCGCAGAGACGGTTCAAATGAGTACCAACAACATAAGTTTTTGTTGAGAAATAAGGAGAATTATCTTTAATTATCATCAAATACCCACTCTTATCTGGAGCTATGTTTAACAGATCTACTTCTTATATTTTAGACTATTACAGCACACTGGATAGCCATCAAAAAAGGGCAGTAGTTGGATTTCTAGAATGCTTGACAAACCAGTTTAGAATGATGGATGGGTTGTCCTACACACAGTCATCAGTAGATGCAGCACCAGCCACATCTTCAACAGTGACAGTAAGGGGAAGCGATATTCCACCGGTATGTTTAGCTGTATAGTTTTACATAAAAAATATTTGCCCAGGCACTTTAGTTGCAACAATGCACTTGTCTCATAATATACGATATAGCGGGATACAGACCAAGTGATATGATATGTTATTATTAGCTCACCTAATGGTGAGCTACTGTGACCAGTAAATGTCCGTTGTTAGTCCTCTGTCATCAACAATTTGCTTTAAAATCCAACTCCTTCTAAACCCTTGAGCCAATTTAGTTCAATATTGCCTCAATGGTTCCCTATTTAAATAGCTAAAAATGTTCTGCTCAGATAAACAAGATGGCCACCAGAGCTAAAAATAGAAAATAATTTAAATGACACCTCCTCTTATACACCTGGACCAATTATGTCTCCCCCGAAAAAATTTTTTTCGGAGAGACATATTGTTTTTCCCCCGGGCGTCTGTCTGTCTGTCCGTCTGTCTGTCTGTCCGTCTGTCTGTCCGTCTGTCTGTCACACATTCGTGTCCGCTCTGTAACTTGAAAACCGTTAGAGCTATCTTCACGAAACTTTGTATAAATATTAATCAGCATTAGACGACGTGCAGTGCGCAAGAACCATAACTCTTGCATTTATACTTTTTGAATTATCTCCCTTGGAAGTTTGTTGGTATGTATATATGTATGGGCAAATCCTGTCCGGTCAATAACTTTCTTATTTTTTGATGGATTTTAAAATTACTCGGCAGAAATATTAACAACCATAAGACGATGTGTGGTGCGCATGAGGCAGGTCGGTACCTCAAAGGTCAAGGTCATACTTAGAGGTCAAAGGTAAAAAAAGGGGCCTTTTTTTCGTATTTGGTCAATAACTTTCTTATTTTGAGATGGATTTTAAAATTACTTGGCATAATTATTAACAACCATAAGACAATGTGTGGTGCGCATGAGGCAGGTCGGTTCCTCAAAGGTCAAGGTCATACTTAGAGGTCAAAGGTCAAAAAAGGGGCCTTTTTTTCGTATTTGGTCAATAACTTTCTAATTTTGAGATGGATTTTAAAATTACTTGGCATAATTATTAACAACCATGAGACGATGTGTGGTGCACATGAGGCAGGTCCGTACCTCAAAGGTCAAGGTCATACTTAGAGGTCAAAGGTCAAAAAGTGGGCCTTTTTTCGTATTTGGTCAATAACTTTCTTATTTTGAGATGGATTTTGAAATCACATGGCAGAAATGTGAACCAATATAAGGCGATGTGTTGCGCGCATGACCCAGGTTGGTACCTCAAAGGTCAAGGTCATACTTAGAGGTCAAAGGTAAAAAAAGGGGCCTTTTTTCGGGTTTTGTCAATAACTTGCCTATTTTTAAATAGAATTTGAAGTTACTTGGCAAACATGTTAACTACCATGGGACGATGTGTTGCATGCATGATTCAAATTGGTACCTAAAATGTCAAGGTCATACATAGAGGTCAAAGGTAAAAAAGGGGCCTTTTTTCGTGTTTGGTCAATAACTTTCTTACTTTTAGATGGATTTTGAAATTGCTAGGCAGAAATGTTAACCACCATGAGATGATGTGTTGCACGCATGACCCAGTTTAATACCTGAAAGGTCAAGGTCATACATTGAGGTTAAAGGTAAGAAAAGGGCCTTTTTTGTGTTCTGTCAATAACTTTCTTATTATGCCCCCAACTTTGAAAAAGTTGGAGGGGCATATTGGTTCTGGTTCGTTCGTCCGTTCGTCCGTTCGTCCGTCAGTTACGCTTTTGATGCATAGCATAACTAAAGAACCGTGTATGCTAGGGTTTTGAAATTTCATATATGGATTCCTCATGGAAAATTAGCTTACGCATATTTTTTTCTCGTCCGGATTATGCCCCCTTCAAGAGTTATTGCCCTTTGAATTTTTTTTTTAATAAAATCTTGTCATCAAGATATCTCAAAAACGATTGGAGCTAGAGCCTTGAAAGTTGGTGAATATATTGATGGTGATGAGTAGATGAACTGATTAACTTTTGACAAAATTCCGAAAAATACTTTGTGAGTTATGGCCCTTTGTCATTTTGGTAATTTGTGCCCATTGTAATGAATGCTAAAAGTGATGCATAGCATAACTTTAGAACCGTGTATGCTAGGGTTTTGAAATTTCATATATGGATTCCTCATGGAAAATAAGCTGACACGTATTTTTTTTCTCGTCCGGAATATGCCCCTTTCAAGAGTTATTGCCCTTTGAAATTTTTTTAATAAAATCTTGTCAGCAAGATATCTCAAAAACTATTGGAGCTAGAGCCTCCAAAGTTGGTGAATAGATTGTTGGTGATGAGTAGATGAACTGATTAACTTATGACAAAATTCCGAAAAATACTTAATGAGTTATGGCCCTTTGTCATTTTGGTAATTTGTGCCCATTGTAATGTATGCTAAAAGTGATGCATAGCATAACTTTAGAACCATGTATGCTATAGTTTTGAAATTTCATATATGCATTTCTGATGGAAAATAAGCTGACGCGTATTTTGTTTCTCGTCCGGATTATGCCCCTTTCAAGAGTTATTGCCCTTTGAAATTTTTTTAATAAAATCTTGTCAGCAAGATATCTCAAAAACTATTGGAGCTAGAGCCTTGAAAGTTGGTGAATATATTGGTGGCGATGAGTAGATGAACTGATTAACTTTTGACAAAATTCTGAAAAATACTTTGTGAGTTATGGCCCTTTGTCATTTTGGTAATTTGTGCCCATTGTAATGTATGCTAAAAGTGATGCATAGCATAACTTTAGAACCGTGTATGCTAGGGTTTTGAAATTTCATATATGGATTCCTCATGAAAAATTAGCTGACACGTATTTTTTTTCTCGTCCGGATTATGCCCCTTTCAAGAGTTAATGCCCTTTGAATTTTTTTTAATAAAATCTTGTCAGCAAAATATCTCAAACACTATTGGAGCTAGACCCTTGAAAGTTGTTGAGTATATTGGTGGTGATGAGTATATGAACTGATTAACTTTTGACAAAATTCCGAAAAATACTTTGCGAGTTATGGCCCTTTGTCATTTTGGTAATTTGTGCCCATTGTAATGAATGCTAAAAGTGATGCATAGCAGAACTTTAGAACTGTGTATGCTATGGTTTTGAAATTTCATATATGCATTCCTGATGGAAAATAAGCTGACGCGTATTTTTTTCTCGTCTTGATTATGCCCCTTTCAAGAGTTATTGCCCTTTGAATTTTTTTTTAATAAAATCTTGTCAGCAAGATATCTCAAAAACTATTGGAGCTAGAGGCTTGAAAGTTTGACCATGAGTCATGTGCAAGACCTAGGTCCATACCTCCAATGTCAAGGTCATACCTAGAGGTCAAAGGTAAAAAAAAGGACAGTCAATAACTTCCTTATTCTTTGATGGATTATGAAATTACTTGGCAGAAATGTTAACCATCATGAGACGATGTGTTTTACCGCAAAGGTCAAGGCCATACTTAGAGGTCAAAGGTAAAAAAGTGCTTTTTTTGTTTACGGCCAATAACTTTGTTATTTTTTTATGAACATTTTTAAAGTTACTATGCAGAAATGTTCATCTTCATTATATGATGTGTTGCACACAAGACCCAGCTCAATACCTCCAATGTCAAGGTTATACTTAGCAGTCAAAAACGGGGGAGACATCTGTGTTTTTGAAGAAAAACAAATTCTAGTTTCATTCAAACATTATACAAATGTTGCTTACATGTAGATGACCCTCTACCAAAATAATTATGAACATTGGTTCTGCTCTGATTACCAAAATGGTTGCCAGACATAACAAAAAAAAATAATAAATAAAAAAAAAATAAATAACACATGTACAATTTGCTTTAAATGCAAACTCCTCCTCAACCTTAACTCCACAGGAATGATGCCTAGGTTGCGCCTACCAAAATAGCTGAAATTGTTCTGCTCCAGTGAACAAGATGGCCACCAGAGCTAAAATATAAAAATATTTAGACGACAACTTTTAACGACATCTCCTTTTATACCCTTAAGCCAATTTCATTCAGACTTCATAGGAATGTTGATCAGGCAGGGATAATTCTGGCTTTGAATACCATGGGAGAAAATATCTTGTTGAGACATTATAAATTATCAGTGAGAAGTTATAGTGAAATCTTTACAAAATTACAGTTTACCATGAGATTTTTTCTGATTTATCAAATTTCAATGAGACTTTTGGCAAAAAAAAAACGAGAAAATCTTTCAAAATTTCGCCCGAAAATAATTCCTGCTCGGGTGACCCTATTAAAATAACTTGAACTTAAACAAATCTGTTCTGATAAACAAAATGGCTGCCAGAGCTAGAAATAGAAATTTTAAATAACAATTCATCCTACATCTTTGGTCCAGTTTCATTCAAACTTCACAGGAATGTTGCTTATGTGACCCTCTACTGAAATAGCTTAAGCATAAAATAGAAATAATAAGCAACCTTCTACCAACATGGTTTTGCTCCATTAAAGAAAATTGCTGAAGGAACTAAAAGAGGAAACTTTAAATGACAACCTGATCTAAATTCTAAAGCCAGTTTCATCCAAACTTCAAGGGAATGTTGCCTAGGTGACCATCTATCAATCTAAGTGCAACAGTTATGCTTTATGAAATAAGATAGCTGTCAGTTATTAACATGACTTTTTAGAAGCTACATGACATATTGAAATCAGAGGAGCAATTCAGGGCCATCTTGATCCTCTTGTAATCCAGGGGTCATGAGTTTGATCCCGGGCTTCTGCAGTCCTTCGGATGAGACTTTAAACCAAGGTCCTGTCTCCGTATGACCTTACTGTTGGTGGGACGTAAAGCTCAAACACATACTTTACCTTTGGTTTTTGTCACCAAATTGTAACAGGGTCACTGATGTGGCTTTATTAACCGAAACTGCCCAGTCTGACACACTTCAGGGCATTAGAATGTGTTCATTGTTCTTAAGGGATAGTCATTTTATTTTTTATTAGCTCACCTGTCACGTAGTGACAAGGTGAGCTTTTGTGTTCACTTTTTGTCCATGCGTGCGTCCGTCCGTGCGTCCGTAAACAATTTCTTCAAACATCTCCTCCTAAACCACTGAACAGAATCTAACCAAACTTGGCAGAAATGATCTTTGGGTGGTCCTCTCTCAAAGTTGTTCAAAGAATTCCATTCCATGCAGAACTCTGGTTTCCATGGCAACGAAAAGGGAAAAAAAGAGAAAATCTTTAAAAATCTTCTTCTCTGAAACCACAAGGACCAGGTCTTCCATATTTGGTATGAAGCTTCATCTAGGGGAGCTCTACCAAGTTTGTTCAAATTATGGCCCTGGGGCCAAAAATGGCCCCGCCCCGGGGCCAAAATGTTTTACATAGGCTAATTTAGGGAAAATCTTTAAAAAATCTTCTTCTCTGAAATCACAAAGCCCAGGTCTTTCATATTTGGTATGAAGCTTCATCTAGGGGACCTCTACCAAGTGTGTTCAAATTATGGCCCTGGGACCCAAAAAGGCCCCAGACCAGGTCCCACATGTTTTACATAGACTTATATTGGAAAAACCTTTAGAAATCTTCTTCTCTGAAACCACAAGGCCTAGGTCTTTCATATTTGGTATGAAGCTTTATCTGGGGAACCTCTGCAGTGAATGTTCAAATTATGGCCCTGGGGTTAAAAATGGCCCTGCCCCGGGGCCCACATGTTTTACATAGGCTTATATAGGGAAAATCTTTAAAAATCTTCTCTGAAACCACAAAGCCCAGGTCTTTCATATTTGGTATGAAGCTTCATCTAGGGGGCCTCTACCAAGATTGTTCAAATTATGGCCCTGGGGCCAAAAAACGCCCCAGACCAGGGTCCACATGTTTTACATAGACTTGTATAGCAAAAACCTTTAAAATCTTCTTCTCTGAAACCACAAGGCCTAGGTCTTTCGTATTTGGTTTGAAGCTTCATCTAGGGGACCTCTGCAGAGATTGTTCAAATTGCGGCCCTGGGGCGAAAATGGCCCCGCCCCGGGGCCCACATGTTTTACATCTAGGCTTATGTTGGGAAAATCTTTCAAAATTTTCTTCTCAAAAACCACAAAGCCCAGGTCTTTCATATTTGGTATGAAGCTTCATCTAGGGGGCTTCAACCAAGATTGTTCAAGTTATGGCCCTGGGGCCAAAAATGGCCCCACCCCAGGGCCCTCACGTTTTACATGGACTTATATAGGAAAAACCTTCAAAAATTTTCTCCTCTGAAACCACAAGGTTCAGGTCTTTCATATTTGGTATGAAGCTACATCTAGGGGACCTCTACCAAGATTGTTCAAATTATGGCCCTGGGGTCAAAAATGGCCCCGCCCCGGGGCCCACATGTTTTACATAGACTTTTATAGGAAAAACATGTAAAAATCTTCAATGAAACCACAAGGCCGAGGTCTTTGATATTTGGTATGAAGCTTCATCTAGGGGATCTCTGCAGAGACTGTTCAAATTATGGCCCTGCCCCGGGGCCCACGTTTTACATAGGCTTATATAGGGAGAATCTTTAGAAATCTTCTTCTCTGAAACCACAAGGTTCAGGTCTTTCATATTTGGTATGAAGCTTCATCTAGGAACCTCTACCAAGATTGTTCAAATTATGGCCCTTAGGCCAAAAATGGCCCTGCACCGGGGTCCACATGTTTTACATAGACTTATATAGGAAAAACCTGTAAAAATCTTCTTCTAGGAAACCACAAGGCCGAGGTACTCATATTTGGTATGAAGCTTCATCTAGGGGACCTATACCAAAATTGTACAAATTATGGCCCTTGGGTCCAAAATGGCCCCGCCCCGGGGCCCACATGTTTTACATAGACTTATATAGGAAACACCTTTAAAAATCTTCTTTGAAAGCACAAGGCCTCGGTCTGGCCCCTGGGCCCACTTGTTATACTTTGGATCAGGTGAGCGACCTAGGGCCCTCTGGGCCCTCTTGTTTAGCATAGCGCCAGATAAAGCACTTTTTCAACCGAAAAGTACTAGTATTTTTTTATTTCTCTAAAAACATAGGTTTTGGCTTCAGGTGAGTACTTTAGGGATATCATTTTATTCTTTTTACCACATATTTTAATGAAACCTGGAGAAATCTGGAAAATGTTAAAGAAATACCCCCATCTTATCTGGTGCTATGAAAATGTAGGAGCACAGAACATAAAACAAATGAAACCGCAATGAAAGTATCGCCTTAGGACAGTCAGTAAACCGGTTTTACGGGGCTCCAACCACCGCCCTCATCTTCTGCAGCAGTTTACATGATTAGCTGGTTGTTCAGTTTGCATAGAGGTCTCCTAGCTCATCAAACACTTGAGAACCACAAATGAAATTTTCTTCTCATTATTTCTGTACGCCACCACACCATAGTGACTGAGTATTTTTAAACTTACAAAGTTTTTTTAGGTGTCTTATACACTGTATATAGATAGATCTTATACCTTACTGTTACAAATTCATGAAAATGTTTTTGTTTAAATTTCATTCAACTTCAAGTTTACAAAAATGATAAACAGGAATTTAAACTTTTCTTTCAGAGACAAATACCATTAGTAAAAGATCCAGAAAATGAGGAGAGGTTTGCCTCTGTCAGGGTCAATCCCACCCAGCTTCGGGGGATAGAGAGTAAAGCTGGGACTGCCAAAAACCCTGGCACGTTCCTGCTAAACAAGATTGCCGACTTGATTTTTACAAAGGAATAACTGGGATCCAGCAAAGGGGTCAGTTCTTTGAATAGCAACAAGATGGAAGCTTTACAAGGTAATTTCATAAATATATGTAAAAATGGAAATGAAGGCAATGATCAGAAATTGATACAATTACTTTACATCTCCCATCCAAGACACCTTAGGGAAAGTAACACAACATTAAAACGTTACAATGGAAAGTAACACAACATTAAAATGTTACAAGCAGAAAGCTAAAAGGACATTTACCAGATTACTTTCCCACAAAATATCAGCAGTACATACATGCCAAGACAAAGACAATAATAAACCGCAACAGAAGTATGGCTTTGGGATAGTCAGTAATTTTTTTTCTGTGGGGGCTTAAATCAATTTTCCATGGCCACAATACTTACCCATGGTTCGGTCTGGTTTTACCACAAATAATTTGTTCAGGTCACATGAAGGTTTTCAAACTCACAATATCTCCGAGAACGTAAAAATCAAATGAATACAGCGATGAAACAATGATGAGGACTCAACAACATGCAATAACTTGGACACTGGAGCAAAAGAAAAGTTAGAATACACCACTGCTGGTTCCCGTATGGGTGATGCAGGTTAAAGAGCAGAATGAGGACCAGTTCCTTGTTACATATTGCCGGGGATCAAACTCATGACCCCTGGATTACAAGAGGATCAAGATGGCCCTGAATTGCTCACCTGATTTAAATATGTTACGTAGCTTCTAAAAAGTCATGTTGATAACTGACAGCTATCTTATTTACATATAAGGTTCAATATTTTTCAGCATTTACCGGCATAGTTGATTTATTATTTCTCCATATATATATGTATGCAAAAATTTATGGTATTTTTATACAGCTTATAAACCTTTAAAATTATATCTTCTTTTTATTCTTTTTCTTCAGAATACCTTTTCCTGAAATGTAAAAAGATGCAGATTGAGATAATCCCCAAAGACAAAATACAGACAGTGATGCAGAACAAGATCTGCAATTCAAGAGTGGCACTGAAATCTTCCAAAATATAGATAAGATGAAGCCTCAAATTGTGCGGACTGGGAATTCCAAACAGAGATAGTTTATATTCTAGGATGCCATTCAACATCTGACAGAGATTTATGTTCTAGGATGCCATTCAACATCTGACAGCGATTATCTAACCTTATTGAGTAATAAATAAGAGCTCATCTCTGTAGAACATTTTTCTCTATCAAGGAAGGTTGAGTTTTATTTAACACAATCACTGAGTTAGATAAAACACAGTCCTACTTGAGGTATTAAAAAAAAATTACAGATATGAGCTGTTGTTTGTTACTAAATACAACAGGATGACAGCTCCTAAATCAAAATACATGTAACATTGAGAACTCTTTACATAATACTGAATTTTATTGTTTGTGAGGGTGTGTTTGTCCATCTTTCCCTTTGATGTTTGGGGTAAGCTTTGGGTTCAGATTCGGTCAGTTCCTGAGGTATCTTTACTAATTTAATTAACAGGCACTGTAATGAGAAGTTGAATCCCTTATACAGCTATATAAATTTGTAGCAGATGAAGCTAAAATGCTTTTTATGCCCAAGCCTTTTGAAGAATAGTGGAAAGGGCAGATACTGTTCTCCTGTCAGTCCATCCACATCCGTGTTCGAGATGGTAATAGCAATTTGCATCCAAGTTTTCAGGCAGGGGCAGCCGTGTCTCTTGGACACATTTCAGTTTCTATAATGGACTCTTTCACCCATGACTTTGGATGCACCCATTTTTGCATATAGGGGTGTCAAGCGATATTCAATAATAGAATGACAGTGTTGATCCTGGCAAGATGGCACCTAATATGTGGACATATGAATCTGAAGTGTTCTGAAGGTTTCTGGATCTGGATGAACGGGTTGAAAAGCCCACATGCATTTTTTTTAAGCTTTGGTGCTTTAAAATTTTTTGATGTACTGATACATGATTGCTTCTTGTCAAAAGATTTCTTTGAAATACCATTTAAAACCATTATATCTTCATTTTTTAACCAATGAAATACCATTTAAAGCCATTAAAACCTCATTTTTAAACCACTGAAATACCTTTTAAAACCCTTAAAACCTCATTTTTTTAAACCATTGAAATACCATTTAAACCTAATTTCTCGAGTATAAATTTCAATGCTAATTTGCATAATTCGCTTCATTTCAATGGTGTTTAAAGCATCTTCTAATGGTATTTCCATAGTGTTTGAATGCAGTTTCAATGTTTGCACTATATATATATATAGGATATGACCATTGATAAGGAAGATGGACTGGTAAATGGATTTTCAGTGGTGATTCAGTGGTTTTAGAATAATGTTTATTCAATGGAATTTTAATGCCATTTCATTGAGCTAAGGGATACTCTGGTAAACCCCACTTTATAAAGAGAAAAGTGGGGTTTACAAGGGTATACATTATTTCTTATACCTGCTTCAAAACATAGATTGTGGATACTCATTAGAAACGCCTCAATAAGGTAGTTCTAACGAATACCCACAATCTAAGTTTAGAGCAGAAATAAGGAAAATATCGCAATTTTTCATAGAAAAAATGCCATTTTAAGAGCCATGAAAAATTGCCCTATTTTGCATGGGTGTGATACCGTAATGTTCATGCATTTAATGCTGTCACATTTTTATGATTTTTTTTATGATTTTTACCCCCAAAATATATTTATTGTCCAACAGGTAAATAGTCCAAGGAATAGCCCACCTTTATTCAAATTTGATATCACTGGATAAATTCAGTATTATCTTTTTGAGTGGTCCTTGATTAAATGAAATTTGCCTGAAAAAGATCTCTTTGATGCAAATGTTATCAATTGATAAGTAGAAACTGATATCCCGGCTGATATCTGGCTTAAATCAATTGAGTTAAGCAATCAAGCATTGTTGTGGTTTAAATTTTTATGGTTAAGTCATTATTCTCCTTCCTCTCATTTTGGGCATGTGTATTTTCATATTTCTTTACTATAAAGTCCTTTAATATTCCAATCATTCCTTTTTTGTCTCTCATTTTGGGTGCATTTACAAAATTCATTAACAATAAGCTTTCAGGTTATGGCTATCAGTTTCAAAACAAAAGCAAAACAAACAAACAAAAAATGAAAAAAGACACTTTTCAATAATTATGCATTTTATCTGAAAACAGAGTAATTTTGAAAATTATTAATTTCCAAAATTGAAAAACTTGATTCATATTATTACATGATAAAATTAATTAAACTTATCTTCAAAATATAGTCCAACAGGTGAAAAGTCCAAGGAATACACCCCTATTTTTCCAACTTGGATTCAGTTGGATTTTTCCAATATCCAATAATCCAACTGATTTAGTCCAAGGATTACACCTACCCAACTTGTTGTGCGCGTATTTTACATTGATTACCCGTTGCACCTCTTAAATGTAGTCATTTGTAGCGATGTATTTGTTACATTTCAAAAAAGGCCCATATTCTAATAGGGCTTATCTGGAAAATGTCAACTTCATAATTTGTTTATCTAGGTCTTTGAAATTTCATACATTTTGTGTCCTCCATAAAATTAAGAAATACTGAAAATTTGAAGTTGATATCCCCAATACTTCCAGAGTTACAGCCATTCAAAAATATAAAGAACATATAGCAAAATGCGCATCTTGTACCTAGGTGGGTACAGATGAGCAATTTTATCATACTTGATTCCAAAGGGGCACTGTATTACAAAATGCATAACATTACTATTTCTTATCAAAATTTGTTGATATTTGGCAGACACTTGCTTATATAATATACCTTTGAAATTAGGATCTTACATCTATAAGTTTGTTGCTGTTTATGAAAATATTAATATTTTTCTCTCTAATGACCATATTTTGAATTATCCCAGTTTAAACTGCCATTTCTCCAAAACCCATGGAGATATTTTATTCTAATTTTCAGGATTTTATAAACGTGTTGGTAACTTTTAAGTGATGTAACACTGAAAGCCTAATTTTTACAGGTTACAAAATTTGCTTTTTCCGGAGTAGGCCTATTGAGGTGTATCTAAAAAGTGAAGAAAGTCATTTTTGTCAGAAAGCACTTTTTATGCCCCCGCGTATTCGAAGAATACCGGAAGGGCATTATGTTTTACCCCTGTCCGTCCGTCCGTTCGTCCGGTGACATCGTGTCCGGGCCATAACTTCTAAACCGTATGGAATATATTCATGAAACTTCACAGTTGCATTCATCACACTGAGACGATGTCTAATGAACAAAGACAACTCTTGCTTTTTATGCCCCCGCCATTCGAAGAATGGTGGAAAGGGCATATAGCGTTGCCCATGTCCGTCCGTCCGTCCGTGCGTCCGTCCGTGCGTCCCGAAACTTAAACGCAGTCAATAACTTCCTTATTTCTTGATGGATTTTAAAATTACTTGGCAGAAATGTTAACCATCATGAGACGACGTGTCACGTGCAAAACCCAGGTCCGTACCTCCAAGGTCAAGGTCATACTTAGAGGTCAAAGGTCAAAAAAAGGGTCCGAAACTTAAACGCAGTCAATAACTTTCTTATTTCTGGATGGATTTTGAAATTACTTTGGAGAAATGTTAACCATCATGAGTCGATGTGTCACGTGCAAAACCCAGGTCCGTACCTCCAAGGTCAAGGTCATACTTGGAGGTCAAAGGTAAAAAAAAGGGTCCGAAACTTAAACGCAGTCAATAACTTTCTTATTTCTGGATGGATTTTGAAATTACTTTGTAGAAATGTTAACCATCATGAGTCGATGTGCCACATGCAAAATCCAGGTCGGTACCTCCAAGGTCAAGGTCATACTTGGAGGTCAAAGGTAAAAAAAAGGGTCCGAAACTTAAACCCAGCCAATAACTTACTTATTTTTGGATGGATTTTGAAATTATTTTGAAGAAATGTTAACCATCATGAGACAATGTGTCATGTGCAAACCCAGATCCGTACCTCCAAGGTCATACTTGGAGGTCAAATGGCATTAAACACTGTCAATAACTTTCTATGGATGAATACGAACATAGACATATTTTTGGGCGGGGGCATCCGTGTCCTATGGACGCATTTCTAGTTTGATTTTTGAATTATCTGCCCTTGACTTAGTACCATATAGTTAACCGTGTCCGGGCCATAACTCCTAAACCGTATGGAATATATAGGTTTTGAATTATCTGCCCTTGACTTACATCCATATAGAGTCAAATGGTATGTCGTGTCCGGGCCATAACTGCAAAACCGTATGGAATATATTCATGAAACTTTCACAGGTGCAATCATCACACTGAGACGATGTGTCATGAACAAGGAAGACAACTCTTGCATTTTTGGTTTTTCAATTATCTGCCCTTGACTTAATACCAAATAGTAAACCGTGTCCGGGCAATAACTCCTAAACCGTATGGAATATATTCATGAAACTTCACAGGTGCATTCATCACACTGAGACGATGTGTCATGAATAAGGAAGACAACTCTTGCATTTTTGGTTTTTGGATTATCTGCCCTTGATGCATATATTTTATGATTGTTTTGATGTACATTTGTAATATTTTTATCCCTTCGCACAACATAGTTGTGAGGGGGGATATAGCATAACTTAACACAAATGTTCCTTATAAAAAAAATCTCGAGCGAGTACGACTTTCAAGGTCATGACCTCAAGGTCAAGGTCACTGTGGCTATTTTTAGAAAAACTTTGTCATTGATCTAGCGCCTACATTTCTTCACCAATTTCATTATAGCTTCACACAAACGTTCCTTATAAAAAAATCTCGAGCGAGTTAGACTTTCAAGGTCATGACCTCAAGGTCAAGGTCACTGTGGTTATTTTTAGAAAATCTTTGTCAGGAGATGTTAGACTTTCAAGGTAATGACCTCAAGGTCACTGTGGCTATTTTTGGAAAATCTTTGTCATCGCTCTAGCACCTACATTTCTTCACCAATTTCAATATAACTTCACACAAATGTTCCTTTTAAATAAATCTCGAGCGAGTTCGACTTTCAAGGTCACTGGCTATTTTTAGAAAAACTTTTTCATCGCTCTAGCGCCTACATTTCTTCACTGATTTCAATAAAACTTCACGCAAATGTTTCTTATGACTATCTCGAGCGAGTTCGTCTTTCAAGGTCATGACCTCAAGATCAAGGTCACTGTGGCTATTTTTAGAAAAACGTTATCATCGCTCTAGCGCCTCATTTCTCACTGATTACAATATAACTTCACACAAATGTTTCTTATGACAATATCTCGAGCGAGTTTGACTTTCAAGGTCATGACCTCAAGGTCAAGGTCACTGGCTATTTTTAGAAAAAAACTTTGACATCGCTCCAGCGCCTACATTTCTTCACTGATTTCAATATTACTTCACACAAATGTTTCTTATGACAATATCTCGCGCAAGTTCGACTTCCAAGGTCATGACCTCAAGGTCAAGGTCACTGTGGCTATTTTCAGAAAAACTTTGTCATCTCTCTAACGCCTACATTTCTTAACTGATATCAATATAACTTCACACAAATTTTCCTTATGACAATATCTCGTGCAATTTCGACTTTCAAGGTCAAGGTCACTGTGTCTATTTTTAGAAAAAAATTGTCATCACTCTCGAGCCTATATTTCTTCACCGATTTCAATATAACTTCACACAAATGTTCCTTATGACAATATCTCTAGCGAGTTCCACTTTCAAGGTCAATGTCACTGGCTATTTTTAGAAAAACTTTGTCATCACTCTAGCTCTTACATTTCTTCACCGATTTCAATATAACGTCACACAAATGTGCCTTATGACAATATCTCAAGCCATTTCGACTTTCAAGGTCAAGGTCACAATGGCTATTTTTAGAAAAAAATTGTCATCGCTCTAGCGACTACATTTGTTCACTGATTTCAATTTAATTTCACACAAATATTCCTTATGACAATACCTTGAGCGAGTTTGACTTTCAAGGTCAAGGTCATTGTGGCTATTTTTAGAAAAACTTTGTCATGGCTCTAGCGCTTACATTTCTTCACCGATTTCAGTATAACTTCACACAAATGTTTCTTATGATAATATCTCGAGTTGCTTTGACTTTCAAGGTCATTACCTCAAGGTCACTGTGGCTATTTTAAGAAAAACTTTGTCATCGCTCGTCCGCATTCATTTATGATTTTAATGTAATTTATGTTTGATTTGAAGTACATTTGTAATATTTTTTATGAATGGCATTTGGCGGGGGCATCCATGTCCTTTGGACATTTTTTCTAGTATTGCCTGATTTTAACCCTGTCGAAACACAAACAAATAAAACGCACAAAGAGATGTAACGGAAATGATAAAACATTTCCTTATAATGACATCCTGGTAGCTGCAGATGTCCTTGATGTTACTAAAACATAAACAGCTCTATTATCATTATGAATGTGATTTTTATTAAGTGTAATATAATTATTTATCTTCTCTGGTAAAACATGTCATCTCTAGTATTTTGAATGTTGCAAAAAGTAAAATGGCGTTCTGAAGTTGTCAGCTTTGATGTTATCGGACAAAAGAGAGCAAACCGACTTCATACTTTGCATTTACTTCATATCCTTTTCGTGGAAAAGTAATATTTTTTCACCCCATGTATTGAAATGCTGTCAGATGATCTCATACTTCTGCAAAGTATGACAAAATAATGATATTGTGAGAAAGAATATGCCAAAACACGTTCGTAACACGAAGGAAAAACAGTTACTCCACGGACGGAAAAGTAAACATCAATGACATTGTTTGCTAAACTGTCAATGAAAAGTTAATAGAACAAAGAAGAACAGTAGAAATATCGAATGCAAACTATTTCAATATGACTCTGGTCCAAACTGAGGTTTTTGCATAAACAAGTTGATTGATATGACATTTATGGGTATCACCAATGACTAGAAAGGTTACTTCAGGGACATCTTCAAAGAAATAACCACGAACTGAAACTTTGACCGCGGTCTGAAATTTGTCAAATGTAGGCTATCTAGAACCCTTTCATAACAGCTAGAATCCATAACAGCTATTACAGTGAAATTCCGCTATTAAGACCATCTTAAATTTAGTTTATTTCTGTACTAAAAGCGTTTTCAGTAGGCTTATATTATACTTAGCATTTTCTGCATACTGTCCTCTTGTCAGACCCTACCTTTGGGAGTATTCAGAATTGAGCTTCAAGGCCCAAAGGCGGTCTTAATATAAGAATTTCACTGTACATCAAGACGATTTTTGTAAATGGGTACTACTTGTGATCCCTCCTTTGTACAAGGACATAAAATACCAATCATACAGATGTCATGTAAAGCAACTGATTAAATTCTGTCAGCCACACCAATTTCTATTACATACTTGTTCAGTATGAAAACTTCGTAGTAAATATTGAAGATCCTGATCAGATGACTTCACTTGATTTGGATTTTCACTGTTTGCAAATGTAGGGTTTTGTCATGAGCAGCAAGATAAGTAGCTAATGCTGTTTTGAAGTACTTGAAATCTACAAAGCTTTTATTTAAGTATAAAACCATTACGATATTATATCCCTGAAACCAGCTTCCATTCACATTACGAGAACACGCCTATATACTTTTTACCCCCTCATACCCCACTTTTACATAGTAAAACTGGGGTTTAAGGGGGTACACATTATTTTTCATACTTCTGCTCAAAAACATAGATTGTGGGTACTCGATAGAACCGCCTCGTCTTAAAGGGTCTTAAAGGAACTCATTTTTTATTTTTATTTGTTCACGGTTTTATTGTCGTCATCTTTATTTGTAGGTTCTGTGTAGTTACCTGTGTGGACTCTGCCATTTACATTTTCAGCGGTCATTGTGGCTGTGTCAATTCTAGTGTTCTCTGCTCCATTGTCTTGTATAATATTTGTTATGTCATTGTCATTTTCCGTGTCCCTGGTACCCTTTTCATGGACTTTACCCACTGAATCTTTGTTCAGAGTGTTATTATTTATGTCCAAGTCATTTTCTTTATTTGTAGGTTCTGTGTCACTATCATAGTGTAGTTTCTCTGCATCCTTTTCAGCAATCATTGTGTCAGTGCCATTGTTATCATTAACTGTTACTTTGTCTTCTATGTTATCTATTATGACACTTTCATCTTCACTGTTTTTGGTACTCTTGTCTTTGATAATTCTTGTAGGGTCTTTGCTCAGAGTATTATTATTTGTCATTTTCATTTTGTGTGTTCATTATATTATTATTTGATTGGGAAGGAAGAACAGCAACAAAATGATTTTGCACCCAATGTCTAGGTCTCATGTCCCTCCTTGTTGTTGTCCACATTAAATATCTTATATCAGAGGACTTCTCTTCTCTTGGGCGAATTATGCGGTTCAAATCTTTTCGAACATATGGATTCCCCAACTTTGGATATACTGAAAATAATGGCATGCGCAGCACACTGGCAAGAGCGAAAACCTGCCATATACCCATGAAAGTTTTATCCCTTGTAATTTTCAAGGTTTCCTTCTCATAAATTTCTTTGACTTTATTATCATCAAGTCTTTCCCCCGTTATATATTCATCTGAATACATAGCATATGTTTTTGGTATTTTTTTTCCTGCGCTTTCAATACCGATTTTTAGATACTCATGACTAAGGTACCTCTCTTTGTAAATTGTAGCTTCAACAATTATCTTCACTCTCATTTCAACAGCTTTATCATCATTTCCATAGCCACTAATACTTCCTGTGCTTGGCAGACAGTTCCCATCCGCTTTTACTTTGATAGGATGAATTTTGCATATTTAAGGTATATCTTTTGGATAAATACTTAGGGTATCTTCATCTATTTCTGTTTCTGGCTTTCTCATAATCGGTAGACTCAAACTGTCACTATCATATTCATTCTTGTTCATTTCATCTGAAATTTTCACACACACATTTTCAAGTTCTTGAAATGATTTGCATTTCCCCACTAACTCAAGGGACTTTGAAAAGAATTCGTGTCTGTCAGTGGCATTGCTTATACTCTGATTTGACTCATGTAAATTTTTAACATACTGGCCACTTTCATGAACATTTGTTTGTTTGCTTTTATCGTCTATCAACACTTCATGCTGAATCTTTCTTTTCTTGTTTTCAGTCTTTCGGCCCTTGTTTGGATTTAATAACTTGGAAAATTTCCACTGATGACCTGCATGTTCACCGTCACATGTACAGCTGATTTCTCGGTGATACGATTCTCCAGATCTGTATGTTTTGACTTGATGGAGTTTAAACGTTCCTATAACAGTTTCCAAAGACTCAGCTGCTAGTTTCTTTTCTTTCTCTTCAATAGCATGAGCAGGCACATCATACAGTTTAATGGAAGTATCCTTCTGCCTTATATACTCAATGAAACTCGCTGCATTTATAATATCTTTTCCCTGCAGGACAAGCTCATTTGCTGTCCTTTTAAGCGCACCCCCAACTCCATCTGGTGCTCCTTTTCCATGCCCGCTTTCGTGAAAATTCCATGTTGCTCGTATTTTCCGATCTTCTATTTCCTTAGAAATGAGAAAAAAAGTTTCCTTTTTGTCTGTATTGAGTTCAGAGCCCGTCACTGAAAAAGTGTATCAAGTCAATTTCCTTATTATCAGCTAATATGTTATCAAGAACAGGATCTAGAAATGCCCAAATGGCACTTGGGGTGTGCTCCAAACAATCCGATACTGTACAGAAGGTTTGAAATTTATTTTGTGTATAGTAAACCCCAGTATGTAGTGTCACTTGCCTCTTCGAAGCCCAAAAATGCATACCTTGAATTTCTGTTGCACACTTGCTTTGAAAGTTCTCAGCTAAATCAATATGTATTAAAACTTCATTAGGCTGCAAGTTTTCTTTCAGATACCTATAATGATTTAGCTGTTTTTTTATATTAAAAGTATGAATTTTGAACCTTGCTTTTTTCTGTGTAAAGTAGAAGTAAAACAAAGATCAGGAATTGATACAATTAACTTACTCCACCCATAAAAGACACCAAAGGGAAAGAAATACAAACATTAAGCGACCAGATCGTAATGGAAACCTAAACAAAGGAAGGCCATAAGGACAGTTACTTTCCCACAAAATGGCCATATGGCCATCCAAAATTAAAAGACACAAGTGATACACTAAGTAAGTAACAAACAACAACATAAATGAATCGCCACAGAAGAGCCGCCTTGGAACGGTCAGTGGAAGATTTCCACTGGGGTGGCTAAAATTGATTTTACGTGGCCACAATCCTCGCCCTTACTTCCGTCGCGATTTAGACATAATTTGTTCAGTCCGCATGAAGGCCTCCTAACTCATCAGTGCAACATCTCCGTGAACACAAAAATCAAAGAACCACAGAGGTGAGACAACGGTGAGGACTCGACAGCAAGAAACCACTGAAATGCTGGAGCAAAAGAAAACCAACAGTGAGCCTGTCAATTAGAGATCCAAGATTATCAACCACTGCTTCTTTAACAATGATTGTTAGATCTTTTTTCACAACTTTAACAATTCTCTGATATTTCTTACTCCGCCACTGCAGCCAATTCACTTCCTCATTTTTGTCAGCATCGCTTTCTTTAAGAAGACGAGTATCTTTGCAGCGTTTACAATTACCATACATGCAATCCTTATCAAGTATGTCACGTGTAAACATCTGTACTATGTCAGGCAAATTCTGTGACGGTAGAAGCTTTTTTCTATAGAGAGTATCCACAAGAAACTGCATGTTTTCGTGATGCTTAGAAGCACATGTATTTCTATCCGACTCTCGAGGTGGATGACCCAAAATGGCCTTAGTCTGCAAAAAGATGTGTAACTTATGCTAATATTGGTGTTTTCTATCAGAAATTTCTCATGGATCTTTTCAATAGTATCTGTTAGTATCCTCTTGTTTTTGGATCCATTTTTGTGACAGTTTACTTCATGCCTGAAGTACTTTTGCTAATATCATCTCTTTCATAGAATGTTTTTACCTGTGACCTTAGTCTTGCTGTTAGTGAACCTTTTTCTTGCGAGGTTTCCCTGCTCCTATTTGGAATTCAGTTATGGCCTTGTTCAATAGTTTGTATTTTCTAAGCAGTTTTTCTCTCATTATTTCTAACAGACTTCTTTTCTTGCCTTTTCGCATTTGTGCACATTTTGATCGAAGGTCTTCACTTATGGCAAAGTGGAAAATAAGCATCTGTTTCGTGGCCTTTTTCACATTTCTCCTTTCATTACGTTTACCTTTACCCTTTTCTCTACTCCAGTGTCTAATGAGATTTCTAACCTTTGTTCTTGGTGTGTCAGGATGGTTTATTTCCCCAAGGTATTAGACTTCCTGCCTTGCCGTGGCCCTGGGGGCTCAATTCCCACTGGGCACATTGCCGCGGTGGTCTCTGTGCCCATTGGGAAGAGCTAAAGGAAGTACCACCAATTTGCCGTGGGTGGCGTCCTGTAAGCTGGAAGAAGGGATCCTGGAGGTTGAGGGTTAACTGAGGTGGCGGTGCTTCAGGTACCCAACACGCCTCTTTGGCCTGGCTTTTCGGTGTAGACGGGTGGCCGTGCGGTCCGGCACGGTCAATCGGCTGGTCGCGCCGAGCCCTAGAGATAATGCTTTGCTTTCTCTTCAACTCTTTTTGTATCTTTCCTGATACCAACCATATGCCCATTTAGCTTACCCTTTTCTGTCTTTTTATCTCTAGAAGGCGGTGGCTAAACGGATCAATCGTGTAGGCATTTTGTTTATACGAGTATATCTCACGTGTATCTCTAACACCTGCGAATTGGATAACCACTCCATTATGGTGTTCCCTTGTAGGGCTCCACGGAGGGCGGAGAGCACTTGGGACGAAACTAGAATTTTTTCCTTATGCCTAATGGAAAAAAAAACATAACCGCAACCACGCACATAACCGCAACGCAGCTAAACGTAAAAACGACGAGGATTCATCCGAAACGGATGAACCCAGTCAGCAGTCAAGTCAGCAGTCAAGTCAGCAGTTTGAAACTCCAAAGCTCAACAATTTTCCACGCTTCTTGGTGATGACATCAGGCGATGATAGACGTACGGTGTCAGATTTATCACCCTTTGTTATCGAAAAGAGTTTAGTGTCTATTGCCGGACATCCAAAAAGTATAAAAAAAAACTAAAGTCAGGTGATCTCCTCTTGGAAGTCGAGAGAGCAGCAGGTCAAAAACCTGCTTGGTACCACAAAGCTGTTCGATCTCAACGTCAAAGTATCGTTGCACAAAACACTCAATTCATGTAAAGGTGTCATCCGCAGGCCAGAGCTACGTCCGTGCAACGATACCGAGGTTGTTGAGAATTTAAGAGATGAAGGCGTCATTGGTGTACGTAACATCAAAGTTCGTAGAGGTGGTGTATTAAAGCCAACAAGTACCTACGTGTTGACATTTAATACACCAGTTCTGCCCAAGAAAATAAAAGTTGCATAAATATCTGTTAACGTAGAGGTGTATATACCAAACCCTCTCAGATGTTATCATTGTCAGGTTTTTGGTCACCACGAAAGCAGATGTCAGAAGAAACAACTCTGTCCAAACTGTGGTGAGGAAAAACATGTCGATAACCATCAAAACTGCAAGAATGAGGCCAAACGCGTCAATTGTGGTGAAAAGCATGCTGTTTTCTCTCGAGATTGTCCGGCATGGAAAAAAGAAATACTCACTGTAAAATACCAAAAGGGGATAACATTCCCAGAAGCGCGGAAAATTGTTGATGAGCGATACACAACACCAACCACCAGTTACGCCAGCATCACAAAGGGTGCTGGTGTAAAAGTTTCCAGCTCCGCAACACAGACTGTTGAATCATACATAGCTGAACTGAAAAAATCTGGTGCATGGAGTAAATCCACTCCAGCACCACAAAGTTCAACCAATTTATCAAATGGCGCAATCCAGGTTGCTTCGGATCGGTCGTGTTCGGATGCAAAAGAGAAACTCGACTCAGGTCGAACTAATAAGGGATCAGAAGATCCGAAGAAACAACACTTGCCTCAAAAACAAACAGACAGACAACGTAAAATGGAAAGAGACAATATAAAATTCCAGAACAGATTCGGATCTTTGAGTGACAGTGACATGGAGTTCAATGAAACTCCATCATCACCAAGCGGCAAAAACAGATCGAGGTCAGCAACACCACGGGCTGGTGGTAGCAAAGTAGAAGTAAAACAAAGATCAGGAATTGATACAATTAACTTACTCCACCCATAAAAGACACCAAAGGGAAAGAAATACAAACATTAAGCGACCAGACCATAATGGAAACCTAAACAAAGGAAGGCCATAAGGACAGTTACTTTCCCACAAAATGGCCATATGGCCATCCAAAACCAAAAGACACAAGTGATACACACAGTAAGTAACAAACAACAACATAAATAAATCGCCACAGAAGAGCCGCCTTGGAACGGTCAGTGGAAGATTTCCACTGGGGGGCTTAAATCGATTTTACGTGGCCACAATCCTCGTCCTTACTTCCGTCGCGATTTAGACAAATAATTTGTTCAGTCCGCATGAAGGCCTCCTAACTCATCAGTGCAACATCTCCGTGAACACAAAAATCAAAGAACCACAGAGGTGAGACAACGGTGAGGACTCGACAGCAAGAAACCACTGAAATGCTGGAGCAAAAGAAAACCAACAGTTAGACTCCGATGAGCCCGACCAGAGACAGAGCATCAGGTACCAACCGACATTATCTCTCTAAATTTCAATAAGCCTTTACGTTGGAACCGTCTATATCACCAAATTGCAGCTCCAAAAAAATCTATATCACCAATTGCAGCTCCAAAAAAGTTTCTAGTCTTAATCTCTTCATAAAATGGATTTAAAACACAAAATAATACAATGGAATTGTCGAGGTCTTAAATCAAATTATAAAGAACTCATTACTTATTTCGTTATTAAACCCATCGGTTTTTTGTTTGCAAGAAACTTTTTTAAAAACTGATGACAACATTGATGTCAAGGGTTTCAATACATACAACTTTTTCTATTCTGATGGTAACAAACCATCTGGTGGCAGTTCAATTTTTGTTAAATCATGTTTACCACAAAGAGAGATCAAATTAAAAACAGACCTACAAGCTGTAGCAGTATCGGTTTCTTTGGATAGAGAAACTACAATTTGCTCTCTATATATCCCGCCCTCATTTTCTTTAAAGCCCGAACACCTTAACTCATTGCTGAGTCAACTTCCATCACCATATCTTTTAGTTGGCGACTTCAATGGTCACAATAGTCTATGGGGCTGTAAAGATATCAATAACAGAGGAGCACTCGTCGAAGATTTTATTGCGAAAAGCGATCTTTGCTTGATGAATGATAAATCTTATACTTATCTTCACCCTGCGACAGGTCATTTGTCTTCTTTAGATCTCTCTTTGTGTCACCCATCTCTCTTCTTGGACTATGACTGGTCTGTTCATGATGATCAGTGCGGAAGTGATCACTTCCCCGTTATAATTGAGACGAACATTGTTTGTATTGGAGTTTAACGGCCCAGTCAACACTATTTAGGTCATTTTTGAGCAGGTCAGTTTACCTATCAACACTTTCCTGGGCAAGCTTATACGTAAGCGGTTAACCAGTACAGTGCACATTCTTTCGCCAGAAACTGACAACTGCCCTTCTTGAATCAGCGGAAGGGAGAGAATGACCGTAGAAAAGATTTCATGATCAATCTCCACGAAAGAATGTTGCCGACCCCGGCGGGAGTCGAACCCGCGACCTCCTGATCACCAGTCAGACGCGCATCCGACTGAGCCACCGAGACGAACATGATGAGGACTGTAACAAGAAATGGAAAATGAATAAAGCCGACTGGGAATTATTCCGTAATTTATGTGAAGAAGAGTTATCAGTTGATCACTTAAATGAATCATCTGACATTGTTTCTGATTTCACAGATACACTAATTAATATATCAGAACAATGCATTCCAAGGACCTCCACAAATACTAAGAAAAGCAAGCCTTGGTTTAATAATGACTGTAAAGAAGCTATTCAAAAGCGCAAACAGGCTCTAAATAAGTTCTGCAAAAGTCCCACTTCTGAAAAGATAAACGACGTTAAAGTTTTTAGAGCTAAGGCTCGGCGAACAATCCGATCTATCAAACGAAAGTCATGGAGAGAATATGTCTCCAAATTGAACTACAAAACCCCCATTAAAAAGGTTTGTGATATGGTACGAAAAATTTCAGGAAAAACAAAGTCACCTAGTTTTACACATTTAAATACTGGTTTTGACACAAAAGCTTCAACTAAAAAAGATATTTCAGATACTCTTGGTAGCATATTTTTGAGCAATTCATCACCGCGAAATTATTCTGACACTTTTAGAAATTTCCAAAAACAAGGACCAAGAGAAAAGAAATCAAAACTTCAAACCCCACAATCACGAGGAATACAACAAATCTTTTAACTTATCCGAACTAGTGGAAGCCATTGAAAAATCACATGATACAGCAACCGGCCCCGATGAAATTCATTATCAGATGCTTAAGCATCTGCCAAAAAGTTCTCTTTCAACACTTTTAGATATCTTTAATAATATTTCGGAAACTGGGGTCTGTCCTGAGAGCTGGCGTTTTGCTACAGTTGTACCAATTCCAAAACCAGGGAAAGATCATGCAGAACCTACGAATTATCGACCGATAGCTTTGACAAGTTGTTTGTGTAAAACATTGGGGAGAATGATAAACAAGAGATTAGTCTGGTACTTAGAGTCCAACAATCTCATTTTAGAATATCAGTCAGGTTTTCGTTCGGAACGTAGTACCAACGACAATTTAATAAGACTAGAAACATTTATACGAGATGCTGTTATTAACAAAGAACACGTAGTAGCTGTCTTTTTCGACTTGTAGAAAGCATATGATACCACGTGGCGTTATGGAATATTGAGAGATCTCCATAACCTCGGCTTAAGGGGAAAACTTCCAAGTTTTATTCAAAGTTTTTAGGTGAGCGTGTATTTCAAGCCCGCGTGGGATTCACCCTGTCAGATCTCTATGCACAAGAGCAGGGTTCCCACAGGGTAGTATTCTCTCAACTACGCTATTTAACATCAAAGTAAATAATATTGCACAATGTTTGGACGACAAAACAGACTGTTCATTGTATGTTGATGATTTTTGTATGTGTTACAGTTAAAAAAACATGAAAACAATTGAACGAAAGTTACAACAAAATTTAAAACGAATATAAGAATGGACTGATAAAATTGGTTTCAAGTTCTCCAAGTCGAAAACGCAGTGTATTCATTTTTGTAAGCTACGGAAGAAACATGACCATCCTTCTCTGTTTTTATACGGATCACAAATCCCTGTTGTTGAAGAAGCCAAATTTCTTGGGGTCATATTAGACCAAAAGTTATCTTTTATTCCCCATATTAAATATCTTAAAGCGAAATGCTTAAAAGCTTTGAATCTTTTGAAAGCTTTAGCTCATACAAGTTGGGGAGCAGATCGGTATACTTTATTACATCTTTACCGGTCTTTAATAAGATCTAAATTAGATTATGGGTCTGTTGTTTATGGTTCTGCCAGAAAGTCCTATTTAAAATCCTTGGATACTATCCATCACCAAGGCCTTCGTCTGGCTATTGGAGCCTTCCGTACTTCTCCCGTATTAAGCCTTTATGTAGAAGCAGGTGAACCATCTTTAACTTCGCGTAGAGAGGAACTTTCTCTTCAGTATGCTATTAGACTTGCTGCAAATCCATCTAACCCGGCATCCAAAATTTCATTTCCACCTCAATTTGTAGATTAGTATGAAACTAAACCCACAGCAATCAAACCTTTTGGATTACGAATTTTACCACTGCTAGAAAATTCAGGTATCGACCTTAAAAATATTCAAAAACATGAAACCGCCGAAGTTCCATCTTGGTGTGTTAATCAACCTTCTATTCTTTTCGACTTACATGATGGCAAAAATCCGAATCAAATCCGATACTTCTCAAACAAAACTTTCAGGTACTGCAGTCACGTTACACTGATTACCAGCAAGTTTATACTGATGGTTCCAAAGAAGGAGATAAAGTTGGTTGTGCGTATGTTTCTAAAGATACGCACAAAACCATGCGCGTTCCAGATGGTTCATCTATTTTTACAGCTGAAGCCAAAGCAATAGACCTAGCTTTATATTTTATCAGTTCTTCAACAATTCAAAAAGCAGTTATATTTTCTGAATCTTTTTTTGTGCTTAAGGCTTTAGACCATTCATCATCTAAAAATCCTCAAATTCAAAAATTGATCGAAAAACATCATGAAATTTCTTAAACACACCAAATCTTGTTTTGTTGGCTTCCGAGCCATATTGGCATTGTCGGCAATGAGTGTGCTGACAAGAAAGCAAAGGAATCGCTCAATCTTGATCCGTCTGTTTTAAAATTCCTATTAATAATTTTAAACCATTTATCCACAGATACATCTTGTCGGAATGGCAAGGCGAATGGGACCTTACAGTAAATAACAAGCTCCATGCAATTAAACCTGTCGTTGGAACAAAATGCTCTCCCCCACAGTTTTCCAGGAAAGAGGATGTAGTATTAACACGACTGCGCATTAGTCATACTAGAGTTACTCATTCTTATATTTTGAATGGTGATGATCAGCCTTCTTGTGTAGGATGTGATCAGCCATTCACTGTTAAACATATATTAATTGAATGTGTAGACTTTTCACAGTCCCGTGACTTATACTTCAAAGCTGACACTTTGCAACAATTGTTTCAAGATGTACCTGTTGATAATATTATTTTATTCTTAAAAGATATTGGACTTTTTCATAAGATTTAACTGTTTCAGATTTTTATAAATATCATACTTACCTTTTTACTTTTTATATCCTCATAATTCTTCATGCCGTTTAACCATTAACCGCTTGACGCTTATGACCCACAAAGAGGGTTGACCCGTCGTTATACACGAAATCATCATCATCATTGGTTGTACAAAGGCCTATTAACTTCAGCCTTTAGCTGAAGAGAGAGCTATAGTAGATAAACATGTTTGTCATTCAGCCACCAAGTTTGCTGTGTGTGTTAACGAAGGCCAAGACAAGCTTCCTACGCTATACTGATTACCAAAACTTCATAAAAGACCTTACAAAGTACGGTTTATTGCAAATTCTAGCTCTTGCACTACCACTGAACTTTCTAAGTTATTAACTTCTTGTCTTACTGCTATTAAAACGCATGTGATTAATTATTGTGATAAAGTCTTTGAAAGATCAGGAAGAAATCTGTTTTGGTCTGTTAAAAATTCGAATGAGGTTTTAGACTCACATTCTAGACAGGTTTTTAATTATTTGGACCCCATTTCGATTTATATCAGTCTTTGAATCGACTGCCTATTCGAAATTCGTAAAATTGCAGTATGTTTCTTCTGGCTTTCTTTGCCGGATCATTACAGGGTCACTGATGAGGCTTTATTAGCCGAAACTACGTAGTTTGACCCATCTTCTTTCTTATGAATGTTTTCATTGCTTTTAAAGGAACTCAATTTTGATTTTTATTTAAATAAATTGAAATCCAGACATTTTCGTGCTTCAAGTCTGTCTACTTACGATTTTTCCAATCTTTACACTACACTTCCTCATAATCTTATAAAAAAAGCTTAATGATTTAATTGAATGGGCTTTTCACAGAGAAGATTCTCTCTATCTTGCATGTAATGTCAGAAATGCATTTTTCACTTCTAAAGAGCATAATAATTATACACTTTGGTCATGTCAGAAAGTGTGTGATGCCCTCACCTTTCTACTTGACAATATTTAAATTAGATTCGGTACTAAGTTATTTAGACAAAGTGTGAGTATTCCGATGGGTACGAATTGCGCACCTCTTGTGGCTGATCTGTTCTTGTATTGTTATGAAAGAGACTTCATGTTGTCGCTTTCCATTGATAACCAATCTGAAATTATTGAAGCTTTTAGCTCCACTTCTAGATATTTAGATGATTTATTAAATATTGATAATACCTATTTCGATGGTTTGATCAGTCAGATTTACCCCCCAGAACTTAAGTTAGATAAAGCAAATTCTTCTGATACCGAGGCCCCGTTTTTGGATTTACATCTATCTATTGTAGATGGATTTGTTTCGTGCAAAATTTATGATAAACGCGATGACTTTGATTTTGAGATTGTAAATTTTCCTTTTTTGGATGGTGATGTTCCTCGTGCGCCATCCTATGGCGTTTATATTTCGCAATTAATTCGATTTGCTAGAGTGTGTAGTCATGTAACTGACTTCAACACTCGTAATAAATTATTAACGTCTAAACTCCTTAATCAGGGTTATCGGTACCATAAACTACGCAAAGTTTTTTCAAAATTTTATAGACGCCATTCTGATTTAATTTCAAAATTCAATATTGGACATAAATCTCTTCTGCACGAAGGTCTATCGGAACCCGAATTTTATGGTGACTTAGTATATAAATTCAGAAAAATATATAACCGCAATGACTTCAGCACCCAATTTCGTAAAATCATTCTTCGATATTAAAAGATTGGGTACAACATGGATGTTATGCGACAGACTGCATGCATGGTAGTTAACCCAATCACGGTTGGCAATTTTGTTTGTTACTTACTGTGTGTATCTGTGTCTTTTGGTTATGGATGGCCATATGGCCATTTTGTGGGAAAGTAACTGTCCTTATGGCCTTCCATTGTTTAGGTTTCCATTATGGTCTGGTCGCTTAATGTTTGTATTTCTTTCCCTTTGGTGTCTTTTATGGGTGGAGTAAGTTAATTGTATCAATTCCTGATCTTTGTTTTACTTCTACTTTGCTTCCCTCTTTAATTGCACGCCGGTGGGTCAGGTCTCAGATTCTATGACGGCTCCAACGTAAAGGCTTATTGAGAATTAGAGAGATCTAACTCAAGGTAATGTTGGTTGGTGCCTGATGCTCTGTGTCTGGTGGACCCATCGGAGTCTAACTGTTGGTTTTCTTTTGCTCCAGCATTTCAGTGGTTTCTTGCTGTCGAGTCCTCACCGTTGTCTCACCTCTGTGGCTCTTTGATTTTTTGTGTTCACCGAGATGTTGCACTGATGAGTTAGGAGGCCTTCATGCGGACTGAACAAATTATTTGTCTAAATCGCGACGGAAGTAAGGTTCAGGATTGTGGCCACGTAAAATCGATTTAAGCCCCCCAGTGGAAATCTTTCCACTGACCGTTCCAAGGCGGTTCTTTTGTTGCGGTTTATTTATGGTATTGTTTGTTGCTTGCTGTGTGTATCACTTGTGTCTTTTTATTTTTGATGGCCATATGGCCATTTTGTGGGAAAGTAACTGTCCTTATGGCCTTCCTTTTTGGGGGTTTCCATTATGGTCTGGTCGCTTAATGTTTGTGTTTCTTTCCCTTTGGTGTCTTTGATGGGTGGAGTAAGTTTATTGTATCGATTCCTGATCTTTGTTTTACTTCTACTTTGCACTGCTATCAATAACCAGTAGCTGGGTTCTGTACATGGTCAGCGATAGTCAAGTGGGCATTATCAGGCAGTTAGAAACTCTGCTGTATAACGTAGACTGTGTGTATTTGTTAAAACACCTGTCATTTAAGAAAAGTACTCTATGTTATACAGAAGAGGTTCTTACTTTTTCACTTTCAGTACAATCAAGCTTTATATCAGACAAAAAATGACATTCTTGGTGCATTAAAGGGAATGGGAACACCTAGCAGATTTTTTTTGCCATTTTTCAAAGGGATACAACTTTCGGGACTTTCTGTTTGCTTTTCTATAAGCCCTCTCCCTCTGAAAAAGGGTCTGCTCTTAAAGGAAAGAATTTGCTCCCAAGGTTGAAGCTTTCTTCTTGAATGATACGTGATGCAGCATCACCCAAGTGGTGGCTATATTTTGTTGATTTTCCCAGGGGGGACTTTGCATTCGGGAAAAACAAATTCACCAATTCATCGGTTAGGTCTTTATAAGAAAAACTTCTGGCGGCACAGATGGTTCTTGCTCCTCCCCCCTTACCCTTCCTCACACTGATATATCTTTTTTTCTTTGGGATTATATATCATCCAGCCACAGAGTAATTTCCCTTGTTTCTGAAAACAAGAGGAAAACATAAGTGTTTACCCCCACGTTTTAGCAGAGGGGATATTAAAATCTCCCCTGTCCATCACGCTATCTCCTAAAGTACTGATCGGAATCCAACCCGAAACCACCAAAAGATCATTTCTGCCATGTTTGGCCAGAATCTACTCAGCAGTTTAGGAGGAGATGTCGTTTGAAGAAATTGTTTACGGATGCACACACAGACTGACGACTGAAAGAAAGTGATCACAAAAGCTCACCTTGTCACTACGTGACAGTTGAGCTAAAAACATGCCTTCCTTGCAGGTTTTCGAACTCATCTGAGCTTTCATGATACGTTTTATCCCTGACAGACTGGTGTATAAGTTTCAAAAAGATCAGATACATCCTGAAGGCGCTATGGTGATGACAAGGCCAACAAGAGCTCCGCAAGTGGGGCATAATACACCCGTGGCAATTAGTAAGATCGAGCATATATTAACTTACTGTTGTACAAGTTTGGGTCTTTGTTTTACTTCTACTTTGGTGCGTTTTAGACATTTCATGATGTTTTCCAATCAATTTTGTATTTGAGGATTTTTGGATGATGAATTGTCTAAAGCCTTGAATTGTTGAAGAACTGATAAAATCTAAAGCCAGGTCTACCGCTTTCGCTTCAGCTGTAAAAATTGATGATGATGATTTCGAATTTAAGGACGTGCCAATCCTCTTTGTGAGTCATAAGGTATTATTTCTGATTTTATTTGAAGAACGCTGAACATTACAGAAGAAGAAGTAAAACAAAGATCAGGAATCGATACAATTAACTTACTCCACCAACCAAAGACACCACAAACACGAAGCGACCAGACCATAATGGAAACCTAAACAAAGGATGGCCATAAGGACAGTTACTTTCCCACAAAATTGCCATCCAAAATAAAAAGACACAAGTGAAACACACAGTAAGTAGTAACCCCCAGGTATTAGACTTCCTGCCTTGCCGTGGCCCTGGGGGCTCAATTCCCACTGGGCACATTGCCGCTGTGGTCTCTGTGCCCACTGGGAAGAGCTAAAGGAAGTACCACCCGTTTGCCGTGGGTGGCGTCCTGTAAGCCGGAAGAAGGGATCCTGGAGGTTGAGGGTTACCTGAGGTGGCGGTGCTTCAGGTACCCAACACGCCTCTTTGGCCTGGCTTTTCGGTGTAGACGGGTGGCCGTGCGGTCCGGCACGGTCAATCGGCTGGTCACGCCGAGCCCGAGAGATACCGCTTTGCTTTCTCTTCAACTCTTTTTGTATTTTTCCTGATACCAACCATATGCCCATTTACCTTACCCTTTTCTGTCTTTTTTATCTCTAGAAGGCGGTGGCTAAACGGATCAATCGTGTAGGCATTTTGTTTATGCGAGTATATCTCACGTGTATCTCTAACACCTGCGAGTTGGATAACCACTCCATTATGGTGTTCCCTTGTAGGGCTCCACGGAGGGCGGAGAGCACTTGGGACGAAACTATAATTTTTTCCTTATGCCTAATGGAAAAAAACATAACCGCAACGCATCCAAACGTAAAAAAGATGAGGAATCATCCGAAACGGATGAACCCAGTCAGAAGTCTAGTCAACAGTCAAGCCAGCAGTCTGCAGCACCAAAGCAACTTAATTTTCCACGCTTCTTGGTAATGTCTTCATGTGAAGATACACGCACTGTGTCAAGTCTATCCCCATTCGTGATAGAAAAGAGCATCATGTCCATTGCCGGACATCCAAAAAGCATAAAAACGCTTAAGTCAGGTGACCTTTTATTAGAAGTCGAGAGAGAGCAGCAGGTGAAAAGCCTGCTTGGTACCACAAAGCTCTTCGATCTCAAGGTCAAAGTATCTCTGCATAATACACTTAATTCGTGTAAAGGTGTTATCCGCAGCCCAGAGCTCCGTCCTTGCAGTGATGCGGAGATAGTTGAGAACTTGAGATCGGAAGGCGTCATTGGTGTACGTAACATCCAAGTTCGTAGAGGTGGTGTATTGAAGCCAACGGGTACCTACGTGTTGACTTTTAATACACCAGTTCTGCCCAAGAAAATAAAAGTAGCATATCTTTCAGTTAACGTGGATGTATATATACCAAACCCTCTCAGATGTTACTCGTGTCAGGTTTTTGGCCACCACGAAAGCAGATGTCAGAAGAAAAAACTCTGTCCAAATTGTGGTGAAGAAAAACATGTCGATAACCATCAAAACTGTAAGAATGAGGCCAAATGTGTTAATTGTGGTGGCAAGCATGCTGTTTTCTCTCGAGATTGTACGGCATGGAAAAAAGAAAAAGAAATACTTACTGTCAAATACCAAAGGGGGTTAACATTCCCAGAAGCGCGGTAAATTGTTGACGAGCGATACACAACACCAACCACCAGTTACGCCAGCATCACAAAGGGTGCTGGTAAACAAGTTTCAAGCTCCGCAACGCAGACTGTTGAATCATGCATAGCTGAACTAAAGAAATCCGGTGCATGGAGCAAATCCACTCCAGCACCACAAAGTTCAACCAATTTATCAAATGGCGCAATCCAAGTTGCTGCGGATCGGTCGACAGCGACCGTACCGAAGCCAGCGCCGCATGTAAAAGAGAAACTCGACCCAGGTCGAACTAATAAGGGATCGGAAGATCCGAAAAAGCAATTGTCTCTAAAACAAACAGACAGACAACGTAAAATGGAAAGAGACAATATAAAATTTCAGAACAGATTCGGATCTTTGAGTGACAGTGATATGGAGTTTGAAGCTCCATCATCACCAAGTAGCAATAACAGATCGAGGTCTGCAACACCACGAGCTGGTGGTAGCAGATCTATATCACCAATTGCAGCTCCAATATAGTTTCTAGTCTTAATCTCTTCATAAAATGGATTTAAAACACAAAATAATACAATGGAATTGTCGAGGTCTTAAATCAAATTATAACGAACTGTTATTACTTATTTCGTTATTAAACCCATCGGTTTTTTGTTTGCAAGAAACTTTTTTAAAAACTAATGACAACATTGATGTCAGGGGTTTCAATACATACAACTATATCTATTCTGATGGTAACAAACCATCTGGTGGCAGTTCAATTTTTGTTAAATCATGTTTACCACAAAGAGAGATCAAATTAAAAACAGACCTACAAGCTGTGGCAGTGTCAGTTTCTCTGGATAAAGAAACTACAATTTGCTCTCTATATATCCCTCCCTCATTTTCTTTAAAGCCCGAACAGCTTGACACATTGCTGAGTCAACTTCCATCGCCATATCTTTTAGTTGGCGACTTCAATGGTCACAATATTCTATGGGGCTGTAAAGATATCAATAACAGAGGAGCACTTGTCGAAGATTTTATTGCAAAGAGCGATCTTTGCCTGATGAATGATAAATCTTATACTTACCTTCACCCTGCGACAGGTCATTTGTCTTCTTTAGATCTCTCTTTGTGTCACCCATCTCTCTTCTTGGACTATGACTGGTCTGTTCATGATGATCAGTGCGGAAGTGATCACTTCCCTGTTATAATTGAGAGTGTAAACGAACCAGATGAGGACTGTAACCAGAAATGGAAAATGAATAAAGCCGACTGGGAATTATTCCATAATTTATGTGAAGAAAAGTTTTCAATTGATCATTTTAATGAATCATCCGACATTGTTTCTGATTTCACAGATACACTTATTAACATATCAGAACAATGCATTCCAAAGACCTCCACAAATACCAAGAAAAGCAAGCCTTGGTTTAATAATGACTGTAAAGAAGCTATTAAAAAGCGTAAACAGGCTCTAAATAAGTTCTGCAAAAATCCCACTTCAGAAAAGCTCAACGACGTAAAAGTTTTTAGAGCTAAAGCTCGTCGAACAATCCGAGCTTCCAAACGAAAGTCATGGAGAGAATATGTCTCCAAATTGAACTATAAAACCCCCATTAAAAAGGTTTGGGATATGGTACGAAAAATTTCAGGAAAAACAAAGTCTTCTAGTTTTACACATTTAAATACTGAATTTGACACAATAGCTTCAACAAAAAAAGATATTTCAGATACTCTTGGTCACACATTTTTGAGAAATTCATCATCGCGTAATTATTCTGACACTTTTAGAAATTTCAAAAAGGACCAGGAGAAAAGAAAACTTAACTTCAAATCCCTTAATCACGAAGAATACAACACACCATTTAACTTATCCGAACTCGTTGAAACCATTGAAAAATCACATGATACGGCAACCGGCCCCGATGAAATTCATTATCAGATGCTTAAGCATCTGCCAAAAAGTTCTCTTACAACACTTTTAGATATCTTTAATAATATTTGGGAAACGGGGGTCTGTCCTGAGAGTTGGCGTGTAGCTACAGTTGTACCAATTCCGAAACCAGGGAAAGATCATGCAGAACCTACAAATTATCGTCCGATAGCTTTGACAAGTTGTTTGTGTAAAACATTGGAGAGAATGATAAACAAGAGATTAGTCTGGTACTTAGAGTCCAACAACCTCATTTCAGAATATCAATCGGGCTTTCGTTCGGAACGTAGTACCAATGACAATTTAATAAGACTAGAAACATTTATACGAGATGCTTTTATTAACAAAGAACACGTAGTGGCTGTCTTTTTCGACTTGGAGAAAGCATATGATACAACATGGCGTTATGGAATATTGAAAGATCTACATAACATTGGCTTAAGAGGAAAACTTCCCAGTTTTATTGAAAGCTTTTTAGGGGAGCGCATGTTTCAGGTGCGTGTGGGGTCTACCCTGTCAGATTTCTATGATCAAGAACAGGGTGTCCCACAGGGTAGTATTCTTTCAACTACGCTATTTAACATCAAAATAAACAATATTGTACAATGTTTGGACGACAAAACTGATTGTTCATTGTATGTTGATGATTTTTGTATATGTTACCGTTCAAAAAATATGAAAACAATTGAACGAAAGTTACAACAAAATTTAAAAAGAATAGAAGAATGGACTGATAAAAACGGTTTCAAGTTCTCCAAGTCGAAAACGCAGTGTGTTCATTTTTGTAAACTACGGAAGAAACACGAACATCCTTCCCTGTTTTTATACGGATCACAAATTCCTGTTGTTGAAGAAGCCAAATTTCTTGGGGTCATATTTGATCAAAAGTTATCTTTTATTCCACATATTAAATATCTTAAAGCGAAATGCTTAAAAGCTTTGAATCTTTTGAAAGTTTTAGCTCATACAAGTTGGGGAGCAGATCGGTATACTTTATTACATCTTTACCGGTCTTTAATAAGATCTAAATTAGATTATGGGTCTGTTGTTTATGGTTCTGCCAGAAAGTCCTATTTAAAATCCTTGGATACTATCCATCACCAAGGCCTTCGTCTGGCCATGGGAGCCTTCCGTACTTCTCCCGTATTAAGCCTTTATGTAGAAGCAGGTGAACCATCTTTAACCTCGCGCAGAGAGAAACTTTCTCTTCAGTATGCTATCAGACTTGCTGCAAATCCATCTAACCCGGCATCCAAAATTTCATTTCGACCTCAATTTGTAGATAAGTATGAAACAAAACCCACAGCAATCAAACCTTTTGGATTACGTATTTTACCACTGCTGGAAAATTCAGGTATCGACCTTAAAAATATTCAAAAACATGAAACCGCCGAAGTTCCATCTTGGTGTATTAAACAACCTTCTATTCTGTTCGACTTACATGATGGAAAAAAATCCGAATCAAATCCAATACTTCTCAAACAAAACTTTCAGGTACTGCAGTCACGTTACAATGATTACCAGCAAGTCTATACTGATGGTTCCAAAGAAGTAGATAAAGTTGGCTGTGCGTATGTTTCTAAAGATACGCACAAAACCATGCGCCTTCCAGATGGTTCATCTATTTTTACAGCTGAAGCCAAAGCAATAGACCTAGCTTTAGATTTTATCAGTTCTTCAACAATTCAAAAAGCAATTATATTTTCGGATTCACTTTCTGTGCTTAAGGCTTTAGACCATTCATCATCTAAAAATCCTCAAATTCAAAAATTGATCGAAAAACATCATGAAATTTCTAAAACACACCAAATCTTGTTTTGTTGGCTTCCGAGCCATATTGGCATTGTCGGCAATGAATATGCTGACAAGAAAGCAAAGGAATCGCTCAATCTTGATCCATCTGTTTTTAAAATTCCTTTTAACAATTTTAAACCATTTATCAACAGATACATCTTGTCGGAATGGCAAGGCGAATGGGACCGTGCAATAAATAACAAACTCCATGCCATTAAACCTGTCGTTAGTACAAAATGCTCTCCTCCACAGTTTTCCAGAAAAGAGGACGTAGTATTAACACGACTGCGCATCGGCCATACTAGAGTTACTAATTCTTATATTTTTAATGGTGATGATCAGCCTTCTTGTGTAGGTTGTGATCAGCCATTCACTGTGAAACATATCTTAATTGACTGTGTTGACTTTTCACCCTCACGTATTTTATATTTCAAAGCTGACACTTTGCAACAACTGTTTCGAGATGTACCTGTTGATAATATTATTTTATTCTTAAAAGAAATTGGACTTTTTCATAAGATTTAACTGTTTCAGATTTTTATACATTATCATTCTGACTTTTTACTTTTAATATCATCATAATTATTCATGCCGTTTAACCATCAACCGTTTGACGCTTATGACCCACAAAGAGGGTTGACGCGTCGTTAAACACGAAATCATCATCATCATCATCAAACGAAAGTCATGGAGAGAATATGTCTCCAAATTGAACTATAAAATCCCCATTAAAAAGGTTTGGGATATGGTACGAAAAATTTCAGGAAAAACAAAGTCTTCTAGTTCTACACATTTAAATACTGAATTTCACACAATAGCTTCAACAAAAAAAGATATTTCAGATACTCTTGGGCACACATTCTTGAGAAATTCATCATCACGTAATTATTCTGACACTTTTAGAAATTTCAAAACGGACCAAGAGAAAAGAAATCTAAACTTTAAATCCCTTAATCACGAAGAATACAACAAACCTTTTAACTTATCCGAACTCGTTGAAGCCATTGAAAAATCACATGATACGGCAACCGGCCCCGATGAAATTCATTATCAGATGCTTAAGCATCTGCCAAAAAGTTCTCTTACAACACTTTTAGATATCTTTAATAATATTTGGGAAACGGGGGTCTGTCCTGAGAGCTGGCGTGTAGCTACAGTTGTACCAATTCCGAAACCAGGGAAAGATCATGCAGAACCTACAAATTATCGTCCGATAGCTTTGACAACTTGTTTGTGTAAAACATTGGAGAGAATGATAAACAAGAGATTAGTCTGGTACTTAGAGTCCAACAACCTCATTTCAGAATATCAATCGGGCTTTCGTTCGGAACGTAGTACCAATGACAATTTAATAAGACTAGAAACATTTATACGAGATGCTTTTATTAACAAAGAACACGTAGTAGCTGTCTTTTTCGACTTGGAGAAAGCATATGATACAACATGGCGTTATGGAATATTGAAAGATCTACATAACATTGGCTTAAGAGGAAAACTTCCCAGTTTTATTGAAAGCTTTTTAGGGGAGCGCATGTTTCAGGTGCGTGTGGGGTCTACCGTGTCAGATTTCTATGATCAAGAACAGGGTGTCCCACAGGGTAGTATTCTTTCAACTACGCTATTTAACATCAAAATAAACAATATTGTACAATGTTTGGACGACAAAACTGATTGTTCATTGTATGTTGATGATTTTTGTATATGTTACCGTTCAAAAAATATGAAAACAATTGAACGAAAGTTACAACAAAATTTAAAAAGAATAGAAGAATGGACTGATAAAAATGGTTTCAAGTTCTCCAAGTCGAAAACGCAGTGTGTTCATTTTTGTAAACTACGGAAGAAACACGAACATCCTTCCCTGTTTTTATACGGATCACAAATTCCTGTTGTTGAAGAAGCCAAATTTCTTGGGGTCATATTTGATCAAAAGTTATCTTTTATTCCCCATATTAAATATCTTAAAGCAAATGCTTAAAAGCTTTAAATCTTTTGAAAGTTTTAGCTCATACAAGTTGGGGAGCAGATCGGTATACTTTATTACATCTTTACCGGTCTTTAATAAGATCTAAATTAGATTATGGGTCTGTTATTTATGGTTCTGCCAGAAAGTCCTATTTAAAATCCTTGGATACTATCCATCACCAAGGCCTTCGTCTGGCCATGGGAGCCTTCCGTACTTCTCCCGTATTAAGCCTTTATGTAGAAGCAGGTGAACCATCTTTAAACTCGCGCAGAGAGAAACTTTCTCTTCAGTATGCTATTAGACTTGCTGCAAATCCATCTAACCCGGCATCCAAAATTTCATTTCCACCTCAATTTGTAGATAAGTATGAAACAAAACCCACAGCAATCAAACCTTTTGGATTACGTATTTTACCACTGCTAGAAAATTCAGGTATCGACCTTAAAAATATTCAAAAACATGAAACGGCCGAAGTTCCATCTTGGTGTATTAAAAAACCTTCTATTCTGTTCGACTTACATGATGGCAAAAAATCCGATTCAAATCCAATACTTCTCAAACAAAACTTTCAGGTACTGCAGTCACGTTACAATGATTACCAGCAAGTCTATACTGATGGTTCCAAAGAAGGAGATAAAGTTGGTTGTGCGTATGTTTCTAAAGATACGCACAAAACCATGCGCCTTCCAGATGGTTCATCTATTTTTACAGCTGAAGCCAAAGCAATAGACCTAGCTTTAGATTTGATCAGTTCTTCAACAATTCAAAAAGCAATTATATTTTCTGATTCACTTTCTGTGCTTAAGGCTTTAGACCATTCGTCATCTAAAAATCCTCAAATTCAAAAATTAATCGAAAGGCATCATGAAATTTCTAAAACACACCAAATCTTGTTTTGTTGGCTTCCGAGCCATATTGGCATTGTCGGCAATGAATGTGCTGACAAGAAAGCAAAGGAATCGCTCAATCTTGATCCATCTGTTTTTAAAATTCCTTTTAATAATTTTAAACCATTTATCAACAGATACATCTTGTCGGAATGGCAAGGCGAATGGGACCGTGCAATAAATAACAAACTCTGGGCCATTAAACCTGTCGTTAGTACAAAATGCTTTCCTCCACAGTTTTCCAGAAAAGAGGACGTAGTATTAACACGACTGCGCATCGGCCATACGAGAGTTACTCATTCTTATATTCTTAATAGTGATGATCAGCCTTCTTGTGTAGGTTGTGATCAGCCATTCACTGTGAAACATATCTTAATTGACTGTGTTGACTTTTCACCCTCACGTATTTTATATTTCAAAGCTGACACTTTGCAACAACTGTTTCGAGATGTACCTGTTGATAATATTATTTTATTCTTAAAAGAAATTGGACTTTTTCATAAGATTTAACTGTTTCAGATTTTTATATATTATCATTCTGACTTTTTACTTTTAATATCATCATAATTATTCTTGCCGTTTAACCATTAACCGTTTGACGCTTATGACCCACAAAGAGGGTTGACGCGTCGTTAAACACGAAATCATCATCATCATCATCATCAGTAAGTAGTAACAAAAACAACATAAATAAACCGCCACGGAAGAACCGCCTTGGAACGGTCAGTGGAAAGAATTCCACTGGGGGGCTTCAATCGATTTTACGTGGCCACAATCCTCGCCCTTCTGTCACGATTTAGACAAATAATTTGTTCAGTCCGCATGAAGGCCTCCTAACTCATCAGTGCAACATCTCCGTGAACACAAATAATCAAAGAACCACAGAGGTGAGACAACGGTGAGGACTCGATAGCAAGAAACCACTGAAATGCTGGAGCAAAAGAAAACCAACAGTTAGACTCCGATGGGTCCACCAGACACAGAGCATCAGGCACCAACCAACATTACTTTGAGTTAGATCTCTCTAATTCTCAATAAGCCTTTACGTTGGAACCGTCATAGAATCTGACGCCTGACCAACTGGCGTGCAATTAAAGAGGGAAGTAAAGTTGCCAACCGTGTTTGGGTTAACCACCATGCATGCAGTCTGTCGTATAACATCCATGTCTTTTTATATCGAAGAATGATTTTACGAAATTGGGTGCCGAAGTCATTGCAGTTATATATTTTTCTGAATTTATATACTAAGTCACCACAAAATTCGGGTTCCGATAGACCTTGTTGCAGAAGAGATTTAAGTCCAATATTGAATTTCGAAATTAAATCAGAATGGCGTCTATAAAATTTTGAAAAGGCTTTGCGCAGTTTATGGCGTCTATAAAATTTTGAAAAGGCTTTGCGTAGTTTATGGCGTATATAAAATTTTGAAAAGGCTTTGCGTAGTTTATGGTACCGATGACCCTGATTAAGAAGTTTAGCCGTTAATAATTTATTACGATTGTTGAAGTCAGTTACATGACTACACACTCTAGCAAATCGAATTAACTGCGAAATACAAACGCCATAGTATGGCGCACGAGGAACATCACCATCCAAAAAAGGAAAATTTACAATCTCAAAGTCATCGCGTTTATCATAAATTTTGCACGAAACAAACCCATCTACAATAGATAGATGCAAATCCAAAAACGGGGCCGCGGTATCAGAAGAAATTGTATTATCTAACTGAAGGCTTTGCGTAGTTTACGCCTATATAAATACATTTTAAACTATATCGCCGAAAATAGAAAATTTTAAGATGAAAATAGACGATATTTTCTTTATTTCTGCTTAAAATTTAGATTGTGGGTACCCACAATCTATATTTTAGAGCAGAAATAAGAAAAATAAGGTTTACCCCTGTAAACCTCAGTTTTACTATATAAAAGTGGGGTTCAACGGGTTCAAAATTATATAGGCGTGTTTTCGTGGTGAAGATACTGATTGTAGTTGGTACAACCATTTGGCGTAAAATTCTTTTTTTTACCATTTTTTCATACGTGATATCATCATCATCATCAACACTGTCAACTAAGGTCCTCATTTTAGCAAGTTCATGACCTGTGTTATCACTTGTTAAAGTGTAAGTTGATGGGACTGTGTTATTAGGGTTTGGTAAAAGCTCTAGCGGGTAGTCATTGGGAGGGATGCACTTTTTGTGTTTATCTTAACTTTCTCCTTTGAACAATAACAACAGCAATCAAAAGTACGCAAATAGCTACCAGTATTATCAAAGCGCCAAAGGCACTGAAATGACAGATTCGATGAGAACTGGAATGAAAATCTGAACATTTACAGAAGCATTAACCTTTTCATTGTGAAATGATGTTGTATACCTGCCACTATATGTTGCATTCTTACATGGATCTGACATGAAATGGTTTTAACAATTATTTTCACATATCTGATGATTGTAGTAGTCCAGAGGAGAACTGCATAATAGGTGTGCTTTATTGTAGAGCATTTGTCCGTGCGTTGCAACACTGCTATATGTAGTTGTCTACTGAAATGTATGTCAAAACTGAACAATTTTCAAGCCGGGATTACCTTTTTCTGCATGCTGGCATCAGTGCTTGGCTTTGTTTTCTTTTTTTTTTTTACTCAAATGTGAAGGCTCTATTTTGCATGGTTTGAGAAAATAGGAAAAAGTTCAAGGTCACAAGTTATGTATGGGTGGGAAGTTCTTGTCACAAGGCACATATATGCCAAATATGAAGGCTCTATCTCAAATGGTTCATAAGTTATGATAAAGTAGGTCACATGTCAAGGTCTTTTTTGTATGAATTGTTAGCCCGTGTCACAAGTTACTTACATGCCTAATATGAAGGCTCTATCTCAAATGATTTCTAAGTTATGACAAAGAAGGTCAGAGTACAAAATTGTTGTATGGGTGGGAAGACCTTGGCACAAGCAACATACATGCCAAATATGAAGGCTCTATCTGAAACGGTTCAGGGTTTTGATAAAGTAGGCCACGTGTCAAGTTTAGGTCACAGATCATTGCACGACCCGCAGAAAAAGCGACAGACTGAAGTCGGTTGATTTTCTAAGAGTGCCCTAATATCACTGTGTCAGTCTGTCTGTCCGTCCGTAACCCGTTTGTGAAAATTGGTGATAGTGACTTAACCGCTTGGAATATTTAAACAAATTTTGGCATACTGATAGATATCAATGAGATCTAACAAATGAACTTGCGAAATATTACATTCCATTGAGTATAGCCTCGCCAAGGCGAAAAATGTGAAAATTTTCGAACTGCTTCTCCTCGGAAACCGTTGGGCCGATTGAAGTCAAATTTCATATGAAGCCTCTATGGGATGGGGGAAACCAAAATTTGCTCATGGGGTCCAGGTCACTTGACCAAAATGGCCGCCAAGCCATATATGGTCTATCTGTCTGTCCGTCCGTAACCTGTTTGTGAAAATTGGTGATAGTGACTTAACCGCTTGGAATATTTAAACAATTTTTGGCATACTGATAGATATCAATGAGATCTAACCAATGAACTTGCGAAATATTTCATTCCATTTAGTTGAGCCTCGCCGAGGCGAAAAATGTGAAAATTTTCGAACTGCTTCTCCTCGGAAACCATTGGGCCGATTGAAGTCAAATTTCATATGGAGCCTCTATGGGATGGGGGAAACAACAATTTGCTCATGGGGTCGAGGTTACATGACCAAAATGGCCGCCAAGCCATATATGGTAAAAAAACCCTTCAAAATGGATAATCAGAGGTGGGTGGAAACAGGTGCCCAGAGGAAATTACCTGATCTTCCATTGAAGAACTTGGCATATCAGGGTGACCCCGAGTGTGTCTGGAACTCACTACAGTGAGAGACCTAATGACTGAGAGTCAATGGTCTTGTTTTTTTTTTTTTTTTTTTTGTTTTTTGTTTTAAGTAAGATACATAGAGGATCTTACATAAGTGTTCATGTATTATTGAATTTATAAAACGAGCTGAGGAAAAGGGATAAAATGTGAGGCTTTGCTGAGGATTTTACCCCTTCTCTTCAACAAGTAAAATAAATTCAATAATAAATGAGCACGAAGGCTATATTCTATTTATCATATGACATTTATGAGCATTTTATTCATGATTGTTTAACAATAATGTCTCCAAAATGACCTTTACAGTGTTGAAGAGGACGTTATACCTCAAACCAAACAAACAATTATTATCATGTTAACAATCATTATAAATCTTACAATCTTCATGCACACTTGGCACAGGGGAGTTAAAAGTGATTTTATACAGGAAATCACAGTTCTAGTGAATCATAACACACAGATCATCTGATTGGACAATATCAACAAGTGGTGGGTTTTAATGGTACTGAATTGCTCACTTGATTTCAAGATGGCATATGATACAGCTTCTGAAAGCGATTTTGATAACAGGCAACCATATTAATGATGCATACAAGCTGACATAGTTGGACAGTCATTTGGGCAACAGTCTTGCAAAGTTAATTATAACTGGCTCAAAATTCAGGATAGTTCGTTAGTATAATAGTTCGTTAGATTTTTCTGTTGTTTGCTGAGCAATTTCTCCATTAAGCGGTTAAAGAAATCGTAAAATATTTCTTTAACTTGAACAAAATTGTGGTTAAACAAGATTTTGTTTTTTGTTTGATTTAAGGTTTAATGTCCCCGTCAACACTGTAAAGGTCATTTTGGAGACGTTGCTTCCAATTTTGTGAGACTCTTATCAGACGTTGTGATGAAATAACATCTCAAGCCCTGTCGCCCAATGAAACCAATAGGGTTTACAAGCATGGACGGCCCGACTCTTGCGCACTGCTTTGCCTGGGCAGGCTTAGATCCTCTAAGAGGTTTACCAATACTTGTGTGTGGGTCGGATTCAGCTCTGCGTGGAAGCATCATGCAGCTAGTATATTTCTTCAAGCCCCGATATGCAGGGGCTGATGGTTGAACAAGAGTCATTGAAAATCTTATAGGGGTTAACCAAACTTCTGAAGAATCCAAATGAGTACAAATGTGTGCTACCCTTATTTTGTAATATTTTACAGTAAATCATGAAAATATGGACACCTTGTAAAAAAGAAAATGGGCCAGGCATATGGCATAATCAAGTCTGAAATTTTATAATATAAAGAGCAAATGTTCAGGGACATCCGGAAATATAGGGTAAATTATATTAGCTTGTTTTTACAGATTTTACATGGTGTCCAAAAACAGTGTCCGAGCACATACGGTATGCATATGCAAGCAATTCCCTATCAAAGACATCCTAAAGATTATATTCGATTGAGAACTGCATCCCTACTAGTTGGAATGTGTAGAGGACTGCGACAATAATGAAACCTGCTGTAATATAATCTCTCTCGGAACTGAATCGGAGCCTTTTAGCCCATGTAAACTATAAGGAACTATAAGTAACTATTTACATGTTGTATAAATCCTGTATATTATACATATATAAGGACGTTTTCCCTTTTTTATATTACTGTTATGGCAAATCCTAATTTTATTTGCTTTTGAATATTTATCATTGTTTTGGAACAGTTATCACATATGAGCCAGCACATGACAAAAGCAACTAGCAGGCTTGTTGCAAAAGCAAAGACAAGATCAGCCTGATCAGTCAGCTGATTTCACGCACATACTTTAGGCTAAGATCTATGCAAAGGGGCATAAGCAAAATGGCCTGTCCTAGTGGATGGTTGGGCAGGTTGATTCGAGTCTCTGCTGTTTGCAATGGACTTTTGTAGGTTAACCCTGTTATGGATTACATTTGTTATGCCCTAGCTAATATTTAGTGACGATAGCTTTTATTGAGCCAGAGCATGACAAAACCTACAATATGATCAGTGCAACCAGGGAATACTCATAGGAATCTGTGGTGTCTAAAATCAGTCTGGATCGTCTTTTCATTCCTTTCTGGAAAAATCCTTAGTTTTACAAGACTCATGTGAACAGCAACCTGCCAGGGTTCACGGGCTGATGTGGGTGTTTGTTGGTTGCATATGTCCTTTTGTAGGTTCTGTTTTGCACTGGCTCATATGTTAAATTGATGTGTTCCAGAGTAGCTTTATGTGATAATTGTTTTTATCATATGAGATTGCTTTTATGCAGAGGATAACATCATGTCATGAAAATGGTTTGACCACAAGTGTAGTAACACTTTGGTCATTCTATATGGTATTTACCAAACTTGCAGAAGCCTTATTTCATAAATATCATATGAAATGACCACTCATGTAAGATTTACTTTGCATTGTTTAGTTTATAAAGTTAACCCAATGCTCAGATAATGTTCATAATATATACCAAAGACAATTATACTGAGAAAGTTACAACCTGTTTAAATCAAAATAACATCACTATGTCAATAACATTTAACAGTTGGGTGATGTGTGCCAGCGTATATGAAAAGGGAACATATAGAACTGGTGGCTAATGTAAAAATCCATCACGTCAGTCTGAACAGCAGGCCTTTATATGTTGTTTGAGCAGCAGGGCTTAATGTTATTTCGTCACAGTGTGGGGTTAGAATTGTCTCCGAATTAGGAAGCAACGTCTTCTTAAGACCTTACTTGAGTTGATGGGGGCAAAAACCTCAATTCAAAAAGAAAAAATTAAAGAAAACCAATCTAGTCAGGGCGTTTTCTTCTAGGTCATGTAGCAGAGACTTTCAGACCTCTTCATGCCTGGCTGCTTAGTACCCTTTTCTCACAAGCTGGCTTATATGCACACATATATTATAAACATCTTATATATATTATCTTATTTACAACCATAGTGCACACTTAAAGGGAAACACCCGCAAAAATTAACTCACTTTAATATATTGCCTTTGATGAGGCGAACAATTTGGTATAAAGGGGGTCTTTCAAGGTATAGGAAATTTGCATTGGTTTCTGCCCACGCTTGAACTTTGATGAAATTATGCACAATAATTGCCATGGGTATAGCCATTATAATTACGATGCATTCACTTTAAAATTTTATTTCCGTAGTAAATTTATTACATATTTTATGAAGTCTCTATCACAACAGAGAGTACTCTCATATAAACTTGTCTACAGTATTCAGACATTCATATATCTAATGCTGCTATGTTTTATGAATTAAAGCCATAATTGGTGACTTAGTTGATACTATGAATGACCTCATATGTCTAGTAATAGTGGCTTGGCATTCAGTTTTCTTTGATGGTGTCCCCATATTTCAGCTCATATTTTTGTATTCATTAAAATTTTATATGCATTTTTACCATGTTCCAATTTTTGTCAAGACACAATTTTAGCATAAAAACTACTCATATCTTAGAAACATGTTGATGAATTTTGATGGAAATTGTGGACCGGTAACATTGTGTTTTAACAGACTGAATACTGATAGTCCTGATTCAGCAAAATGTGAAATTATATGATTATCATGTTTTGGTCATGCTGTTTAATAATACTTTACCATTGCTTTCAATTTGTATGGCTATGGTATTGTATGGTTTGGGTAAGTAGCTCATAGCATGATTATAAGTATTATTTCAAAACATCCATTTCAGTAAATTTGCCCCCTATGGAACAAATTATTTTGTCTACAAAACTATACCGCAAAGGTTTTGATGACAAACATCATCAAACGCACCCATGTAATCATGTGTACAGTTTTCTTTCTGCCTTTCTTGTCTAATTTGGTAATGATGCTAAAGTGATGTTTAGATTTAACATTCAAATCAACAACATACCAGTCACTTTAGATGTTGCTCAGATTTTGTGAGATTTGTTATCCGACTCAAGATAAATGACTCTCAAGTCAAACTGTTGTTTGTCAAGTCAAACTGTTGTTTGTTTGTTTAACCCTAACAGTCCATTTAAAAAGAAAGGTTTACTCTAGGGAAAACCAATAACACTTGAGATTACTTTTCCTGGACATTAAGTTTTCAGAATTCTGTCTCTGGTCGGGCTCATGGGAGTCTAACTGATGGTTTTCTTTTGCTCCGGCATTTCAGTGGTTTCTTGCTGTCGAGTCCTCACCGTTGTCTCACCTCTGTGGTTCTTTGATTTTTGTGTTCACGGAGATGTTGCACTGATGAGTTAGGAGGCCTTCATGCGGACTGAACAAATTATTTGTCTAAATCGCGACGGAAGTAAGGGCGAGGATTGTGGCCACGTAAAATTAATTTAAGCCCCCCCCCCCCTAGTGGAAATCTTCCACTGACCGTTCCAAGGCGCGGCTCTTCTGTGGCAATTTATTTATGTTGTTGTTTGTTACTTACTGTGTGTATCACTTGTGTCTTTTAATTTTGGATGGCCATATGGCCATTTTGTGGGAAAGTAACTGTCCTTATGGCCTTCCTTTGTTTAGGTTTCCATTATGGTCTGGTCGCTTAATGGTTGTATTTCTTTCCCTTTGGTGTCTTTTATGGGTGGAGTAAGTAAATTGTATCAATTCCTGATCTTTGTTTTACTTCTACTTTGTATCTGCATAGGCACTAGCCAATCTATCTGTTTTTGTATAGCCCCTATGAACGAAATCAAACGGCTTCCTGAAGCTGTATTCCAAAGTCATTTGAATTTGCTTTTAGAATTCACATGGTCGTACATTTGGCATGTTCCATGTGATCATTATTGTGTTGTCTATAAATTTGTATAGGTCTTTCACTTCATTTACCTATCTCAGCAGTTGTTGCAGTAATTACAACGCACATTACCGGTATGTAAGTTATCAAGAAGCATTTAAACTGTTGATAATAGTTATTTAATCTGTGATTAGTTATCGCATTACTCATAGGATTTTAAATTATTTTCAGTAAATACATTGTGATGTTTTTTTTTTCTGTCCAAACACTGCAATGCTCTTCCTAAGCTGAGAGATACATTGCACAGAAATGTACTGGTAATTAAAAATGAACAAAAAGCAAGCAAGAACGGTGCTTAAAAAACAGTGAACTTGCATTCAGCAGTAACATTCAAGAAGTGGTTGAAAGCTTTACAACCAGAAAAAAAATACTAAAAGCTCGCTTCCGATAAATTAACCACTATATTTACAAAGTAATTAGAAAAAATAAGACACTAAAAAAACGTCAACGATTACAATACCAATGCAGAAAAGAAACATTTTTATGCATGTGTACTATAAGGAAGGAAACGGTTTCTCTCCCTGTCTAATAGCGAAATTCATCTAGGTCATGGGACAGCTTTGTTTACACCAAATATTCTGCGCCTCATCCATCAATGATATTTTTTGCAACAGAAACTCAATATTCGTGACATTTTGATTTTTGGAAATACTAACCAATAATTACTGTAACTTTTTATTAGGATAATAATCCAGCGTTCAAAAAGACAGAATATATCTAATGCTTAATCTGGCCATGGATTTATCAACAGAACTATTTTCACTAGTAACAACAAACCACTGACCATTGCGTCCTTGCATACCAGCTTGGTATGGAAATGAAAAAAATGGATCTCCTTGCCTTACACCTATTTGAGTAGCATGACTTATGCAAAGTCATTAAATAAAGTTGCACATGTTCACAGTAATTTTGCTGCTAATTAAAAAGCAATATATGTTGTTAAGCTTAATTTGTTGATTAGAATACCGTTTGATTTAGTGTTTTATTATCTACTATTTTGGATAGATCATAGTGTATAAATGAAAGGAAAATATCAGAAATTCATGATATTTTAATAGTTTCTAAGCTAGATCAGCTCAATATGAATTCATTTTGATTTGTGTAATCTCATTTTTATCACGTAAGTGTTACGAATTGCTTTTTGTAAGGTTCTTGGATGATTTCAATAAAATAGTAAATTTTGCAGAAACGACTTATATCCATTAAAGATGTAAAACTACAGTGTTACCGGTTTCGGATTTTCATGAAATTTGGCATAGCTAAAGAAGATACATATGGCAAGTTTTCCTAGCAAAATGAAATCTTGACAAAGACTAGAACATATTTATCTTAGGGATTGAATTTTGATTTTTTTTAAATTTTAATTAAAAAATGAGATTTTTGGTAATTATTTTAACCAGAAAATGTAAACTTTAATTAATTCAAAAGGTTTTTTAGTATCAAAAGAATGCCTATGGAGTTCTGCATTCAATCCAGTTCACAGATCTTGAAACTAAATTAAACATAAGATTTAAGGCGCACTTATTTAGAGACCGACACCAGCTCATGGGGGGAGTCAGTTAGAGTGGCCTCCTGATTCCTACTTTGATTTATATAATTTATTAAATACATTTTTATAGGTTGTATATGCTGAGTTATTTTATTAATATACAAAGTTTAAAGAAAAAACATGCATGGGCACAGATGAAAGACCCCCTTTTATGAAAATCGGTTGAGCGGTTTTGAAATTATGACCTTTTGAACATTTTACAATTGCTGTCTATAAGGGCCGTCATTTTGTTAATCTAGTCACGTGACGAAAATAGAAAAATAATAATTTACAACAAACTTTTCAGGTTTTGTACTTAAAAACAGTAAATTATCATCGCATTGAATAAATAGAATGCATACTGAACTATTTATTGCTGTTTTATTGCACGAGAATCGCTGTAATTCAAAGTTTTCCAATTGTGAGTTTATGACGTCATTTACTCACAGCCTTATTCTGAACTAACAGAACCAGAATTTTTGAAATGTTCAAAAGGTCATAACTTCTAAACCACTCAGTCAATTTTCATAAAACTTGTACCAAAATGTTTGTCACCTAACCTTTGTTCTGAAGTGAAAAATAATTTTTGTGGTTGTTTTCCATTAAACATTACAACTTAAATGATAAATGTAAATGGACATGATGGAATACAGGCATTTATGTAAAAATCTTATTTTGTTTGAGTTGTTGTTCTCGAATATACAAGAATGTGGCTTTGATATTATTAGAAATAGGAAGATGGAAACTGCTGAAAAGTATACAATAACAAAGGGCCAAAACCCAGACAAATCTACAGGTTTCTTACCTGGACTGCCTTTGTTTGTTTGTAATGCGAGTTAAACAGCCCAGTCAACACTATTTTAGGTCATTTGTGAGCTGGCCAGTTTACTTATCCACACTTTTGCTGGGCAGGCTTATACCTAAGCAGTTAACCAGTACAGTCCACATTTTTTGCCAGAAACTGACAACTGCATTTCTTGAATCAGCGGGAGGGAGAACTGTAGGAAAGATTTCATGATCAATCTCAACAAAAGACTGTTGCAGATCACAGCAGGTATGGAACCTGCGTCGTCCTGATCACCATATGCATGTGCATCCGACTGAGCTACCAAGGGCATCACCTGAACTGCCTAGTCACCAGCCGGATGGATGATGTATATGTTTTTGTAAGCAAAAGAAAAGTTACAAAATGCGTAGGGTTGCTCAAAATGATGAAAAAAGTAACAAACAGGATTTGACTAGAGCTCAAGTGTAGCACCATTAGATAGTCTTGAAATGTTTTGAATTTTTGGCAACAGAAAATGGTACAACACAACAATAAACACATCAAGAATTTCAGTCCATGAGTTCTGGACTATAACCCTTTTAATGGTATACAAACCACCTAAGTTGGACTTCAGAAACATATTATGCACTTCCAATTTTCTGAAAACTTACAAAGGAGAAATGGACCATACTATAGAACAAGACCATAATGGTCCTATATCGCTCACCTAAACTTAGTTAATTACATGTGGGTTGTGGGATTTTTTTTTTTTTTTTTTGGGGGGGGGGGGGGGGGTCAATTTTTAGCCTTAGGTCTATAATTTTAACAATCTTGGCAGAGGTACACTAAATGAAGTTAATTACCAATTCGTATCAAAGGCCTTGGCCATCTGGTTCAGACAAGAAAATTTTTTATATGTTTTCTCTCTATAAGTCTTAGTAAAATCAGTGAGCCCCGAGTGGGGCCATTTTTGCCCAGGGGCTATAATTTGAACAATCTTGGTACAGGTACACAAGATGAAGCCTTACAACAAATATCAAAGATCTGGGCTTCTGGTTTCAGCCAAGAAGATTTTTAAGGTTTTTCCTATATACCTCATGTAAACCCATTGGGCCCCGCCCAGGATTTTTTTGGGGGGCCTCAGGGCTATAATTTGAACAATATTGGTAGAGGTCCACTAGTCGAAGCTTGACACTTAATATCAAAGACCTGGCCCTTTTGGTTTTAGGCAAGGTTTTAATGGTTTTCCCTATATACCTCTTTGTATACCCAGTGGGCCCCACCCCGAGGCCATTTTTGGCCCCAGGACTATAATTTGAACAATCTTGGAAGAGGTCCACTAGAAGAAGCTTCATACCAAATATCAAAGACCTGGGCCTTTTGATTCCAGACAAGATAATTTTAGAAGGGTTTTCTTTTATTTTCCCCTTTCTGTTGCCATGGCAACAAGAATTCTGCATGGAATTAAATTCTTTGAACAATTTTGAAGGAGAACTACTCAGATTATTTCTACCAAGTTCAAATAGATGTTGTTAAATGAAATTGTGAACAGACACGGATGGATGGACAGATAGACGGACAGTGGCCCATCACAATAGCACACCCTGAGTCTTGGCTGAGATGAGCTAACCATTATATTGTTCCCAATGATGAGAAAAGGCAAAATTTGCCTGCTCCATGGCCAACAGAGAACAGTTTAGTAAGCATACAAATAATTATATATATAAAACTGTAATTACACTATTTACAATGTAAATGATAAAGGAAGATGATCAATGTGGGTGATAACAGCATCCCCAATAAGCATTGCTAGCAAGTAATTTGTTTGACATCATGCAGTAGACAGGCAAATATTCTTATATGAGGAGCAACGTTAACATTCCCCAGAACAACATATGGCCAAAATGCCAAATGTTCCAGGGGACATAATTTTGCAAAGGCCGGATCAGAATTCTGTTTCCTTCATGAACATATTCAATCAATGTTTGAATTGAATTGAGTTCGCTCATCTGTCTCACTTACTGTAGAAGTTGTGAAGACTTGAACAGCACTATTTAACATCCTATGCTACACGTATGGGCAAACGGTTTATAGAGTCGTCCAGGTCATTAAATTTGCAAAAGTGGATGGAATCAGAATTCTGTTGCTTTCATGCACATTGCACTTCATGTCTAAATGCGTTCCAAGTTTCTATGTTGTACATAAAACACTATGTAACTAGGTGTTACGGAGACTAGGATAGTACTACAAAGTTTGATGTACATACATACAAACATTATTATATACCCATATGAACTTTGTGGCGGGGGTATAGAACGGCACATTGACAATCACGGCTGGGCCTGTGCGTTACAAAATTTACAATTAGATCAGTGCAGCCAGCGAAGACTCGGGATGTTTCTGTGCAAACATTTTGTCTGGCCAGTTGTTGCTTGTTACTTTCTGGATACTTTGTAGATCTTAGGAGACTCATGCAAACAGCATAGACCCGATGAAATGGATGTGCAGGCTGATTCGAGTCTTTGCTGGTCAAACATGCCCTAGTTTTGTCATGCGCAGGCTCAAATTAAGACAACAAATGTATGCAAACCAGGGATATTATTTTTTTTCAAACACATCAAATGTGATTTGAATGAAATTTCCATTAATGGCTACCTTATGCTGATACTGGTGAGGTAGCCCCCACATTGTCTTTTTGTGTCAAAGGTGACACGCAACTGCGTAGCTGGACAACTGCCTTTGTCATTACTTAAGGCTTACAATTTATAGGAAATGTTTGTAGTGTATTTAAAACAATGGAAAGCAATTCCAGACATGTATGTGAACGACTAATCCACTAGTTTGCAATTCACAACTGAAGAAGACTAATAGACAAGTTATATTTACTTTGGACTTCGTCCACTTTGAATTAATAATTTATGAAGGCATATTTTCAAATTGCCAAGCAAGTAGATGTTTTTAGACTTTTAACATATTTTTTTTTTTTTTTTTTTTGGTTTTGGTTTTAAGGCTCTTTTATGATTATTTCACTCATATAGAGTCGATCATTTATCAGAGGTGGGTGAAAACTGGAGTACCCGGAGAAAACCACCTGACCTTCCGTTGCAGAACTTGGCGTCTCACATGTGACCCTAGCTAGGCTCGAACCCACAGTGTTGAGAGACCTAATGTTTATGAGTCAGCGCTCTTATCCACTAGGCCACGGAGGCCCGTGACTTCAACATCTGCATACAGGTTTTAACACATCCCAAATAAACTTGAAATATCTGGAAATGGTTTGTCAACAAAGATGAGTTTACATAAGCTATAGAATATCATGTGAAGAGATTTTGTTGGTTTGATTTGAGGTTTAACGGCCCCGTAAACACTGTAAAGGTCATTTTGGAGACGTTGCTTCCAACTTTGTGGGACTTTTACCCGACATTGAGATGAAATTACACCACAAGCCCTGTCGCCCAATGAAACCAATAGGGTTTTTTAGCATGGACAGTCCGCCTCCCACCGCCGTTCCTGAACAGGCTTAGATTCTCTAAGTGGTTTACCAGTACTAGTATGTGGGCGGATTCAGCTCTGCATGGAAGCATCATGCAGCCCATATATTTCTTCAAGTCCCTATGGATATATATTTGTGCCACTTCTAAACTTCTCTAAAACTTAATAGGATGATATTTTATGATTACAATGTAATTGTATTGAAGTATGTGACTGCATTGGGTCACAAACAAAAACCAAAAACGAGTTCCTTTAAGATCAATGAAAACATTCATAAGAAAGAAGATGGGCCACACCACGCAGTTTCGGCCAATAAAGCCTCATCAGTGACCCTGTAATGATCCGGCAGCGAAAGCCAGAGGAAACATACTGCAATTTTGCGAATTTCGAATAGGCAGTCGATTCAAAGACTGATAGAAGTCAAAATAGGGTCTAAATAATTAAATACCTGTCTAGAATATGAGTCTAAACCAATAATTTATTTCTGATTTCTCAGAATATTCACGTTGATCTCAAAGGACCGAAAGTAAAATATAAACTGCACTATGGATGATGTACGGGGAGGCGTTATACGGCCGCCACACGGCACAACACCAGCCGCAGTGAAGGCAAACAAAAACCAAAAACGAGTTCCTTTAAGATCAATGAAAACATTCATTAGAAAGAAGATGGGCCACACCACGCAGTTTCGGCCAATAAAGCCTCATCAGTGACCCTGTAATGATCCGGTAACGAAAGCCAGAGGAAACATACTGCAATTTTGCGAATTTCGAATAGGCACTCGATTCAAAGACTGATATAAGTCAAAATAGGGTCTAAATAATTTAAAACCTGTCTAGAATATGAGTCTAAACCAATAATTTATTTCTGATTTCTCAGAATATTCACGTTGATCTCAAAGGACCGAAAGTAAAATATAAACTGCACTTTGGATGATGTACGGGGAGACGTTTTACAACTAGCAATTCTTAGCTTCTCAGTAGTTTTTTAACAATTAACATATTCCAACTTGAGTAAGATAGCATGACAAACACTGTGATTTAATTTCATGAATACTGAAGCAATACAGCAATGATCAAGGTTTTTGTTTTTTTTTATTCGAGGTTTAACGTCCCCATCAACACTGTAAAGCTCACTTTGGAGACGTTGCTTCCAATTTTGTGGGACTTCCTGACATGGAGATGAAATGACATCCCAAGCCAAGTCGCCCAATGAGACCAGTATGGTTTATTAGCATAGGGTCGACTTGCACTGCTTTGCCCGGGCAAGCTTAGATCCTCTAAGCTGTTTATCAGTACTCGTGTGCGGGTCGGTTTCAGCTCTGCATGGAATCATTATGCAGATCATATATTTTTTCAAGCCCCTTTGGGCGGGGGCCGAGGGTGATCAAGGTTATAAGCAAATACACCTAGCGACTTGCATAACCCTTATTTCTAACTTAACTAGAAATCATCTGTACAAAGCATTCTGGAATAGTATCATGAATGGTGAAGCAAACTTGTGTCCTCTAGTGGAGGACATGTTTTCAATATGAAACAGTGGCCTTTTTAATAATTATTGCAGGTCCGTACTTGGCTTAGATGTCATTAATAAGGACAATTTGCAAAACTAGGTACAAGACCAGTTAATGTAAACAAGATGGCCTCCGGATTGCTCAGGCGATACATATGGTACATACTGCAGGTCAATTTTCGACCCCAAGGCTATAATTTCAACAATTTTGATAAAAGGCAATTTTTGAAGCCTGATACAAACTATTGAAAAACTTCTGATCTCCATTTAACCCTTATGTAAAACCTGAAGGCCCCTTTTGATGGCCGCTTTTTTGATAAGTATTCACAAGTATTATGAGCCTGTGTATTCTTGTTTTAGACCAATAGATTTCATAAAGATTTTCTCTTTATAAGTCCTTGCCAAATGTGGGTCCCTGAACAGGGCCATTTTTGGCTACAGGGCTATAATTTGACTAATATTTGGTATAGGTCTTCACGATGTAGCTTTATACCAAATATCAATGACACCATCGGTGCTTGAAGAAATAGGTGGGCTGCAATATGCTTACACGCAGCACACAAGTACTGATAAACAGTTTAAAGAGGATCTAAGCGTGCCCAGGCAAGCAGTGCGAGTCGGACTGTCCATGCTTATGAGCCTTATTGATTTCATTGGGTGACAAGGCTTGAGAGGTCATTTGATCTCAATGGGGGCGAAAGTCCCACAAAATTGGCAGCAACTTTTACAAAATGACCAATACAGTGTTGACAGCGACGTTAAACCTCAAATCAAACAAAACAAGCTGGGCTTTGAGGTATGGGGGGGGGGAATAATGATTTAAATAGTTTTCCCAATGTTAAGTCTGAAAATGTGGGCCTTGGAGAGGTCAATTTTTGGCACTGGGGCTATAATTTGAACAAATTTAGTAGATGTTCACTAGATGAAGCTTTATACCAAATATCAGACCTGGGCAATGTGGTTTCAGATAAGGTTTTTACTGTTTTCAGTTTAGAATATTTTAGCTTCTGTGACCTAGATGTAAAAGTACCTTATATATACATTTTTTTTCAACTTTAATCATGTTGATAGAGAACAAACTCTTGATTAATAAGTGAAGAAATTGTTTCTGCCTATGGACAAGTCACAAAATGTGATCACAAAAGCTCAACTTGCCACTACGAGACAGGTGAGCTAAGAATGTGGCATATATACAAAGTGTCAATAATAATAAATAAGCTTTAATGAGAAAGTTTGTATTTCTTTCCCTTTGGTGTCTTTGATGGGTGGAGTAAGTTAATTGTATCAATTCCTGATCTTTGTTTTACTTCTACTTTGAATAATCTGTCTGTTCTGAACATCCCTGGAATGTTTTACTTGACATTATATGTACGGCAATGCTTTATAACAATATAGAATATTCTTGAAAATAATTTTCATTTACCCATTAGGTGCTGCATACAACTAGCAGGCACTGAATGTTTTTTTTTTTTTTTTTTTTTTTCAAATATTATGCTGGATATGAAACATCTGCTCACTAGATAATTGGTATGTAATATTATCAAGTGTGGTTTTAGCTGAAAAGTAAAGTTTAAAAAAAAAATAGAGAGAGAGAGAGAGAGAGAGATTAAATATAAATAATATCCACAATGCGGGTAAATATAACTATGAAAAATTATATATATATATACTCAGTCAAAAAAGTAACTATACCATTTTTCGGGTGAAACTCACTAGATATCTGGTAGCTATTGAGCAAAATTTGGCTGTAGACATTTAAACCGGACGTTTAGCTCGAGAATGCTCAAACTTGCATTTGTCCATACCTTTCTGCTTCAGAGTTGTCTTCCAATATGTGCCTAGAAAGATTTTGGTAGAAAATGGACATTGCGCATGCACAGAAAGTTCGTTTTTTGTCTAAGATGGAAGACAATATTCTCTGAACATCGGATAACACTTTACTTTTACAATATCTCATGATCTCGCATTATAAGCGAGGTTTTATTTTGTGAAATTCTCAAATTATCTCCCATTGCAATTAAAAATATAGCAATTTTCGAACAGCTGTAATTTTTATTCCTGTCAATAAATTATTGCCATTTTTTTTTTAAAAAAAAAACCGCTTTGTGTCCATCATTGCTGTTCATCATGATGGTTAAAAATACAGAAAATTCATGTAGCACTATCGATTGCGATTTTCTATGGACTTCCCATTGAAAGCAGCATTTGCACACAACTTCTAAGAATTGGAGGCCAATATTTGATAGCCTGTTTGTCGTAGCTGATGCAACTAAAGTTCGAAATCTTTTGTGAATAGACGCAAATGGTATCTAAAGAAATGTCACATGTATCAAATTTTAGAAATGTAGGGACCAGGGAAATTTTGTGAAGTTAAATCATTGCATGTTTTAATGATTTTTCTCTGCGAAAATGACACAGTGACCCCTTGTGTGTTTAAAGCAATAGTCTACGATGATGTGTTTACGAAAACAAAAACGAATGGTGCTTTTGCAGGAAAAAATGAGTCTTCTTATCAAAACCTAACAAACTTTGTGTAGTTTTTATCTGTAGTGGCTATAGTAACAGAAGCAATTTTAGGTATAGGAACTTTTTTGACTGAGTATATATACGCTCTGCTTTATAGGTGCTTAGCACTTCATGAATAGTATTTTTAACATAATGACTAGGACGGAAAAGAATCAAAGCTCATGAGTAACAAAGATAATCAATGAATCCTTTTCTGTTAGACAGATATGTTGTGGGTAATTGTTAAAATTGCCCAGTCCAAGCAATGCAATTACAAGAGGGCCCAATGGCCCTTTATCGCTCACCTGTGTACCAGAAAATCAATAGTGTAGGAGACCACTTGACATTGCTATATACTAAATATCTTAGCTCAGGCAAAGTGGTGTCCATGCTTATAAACCCTACTGGTTTCATTGGGCAACAGGGCTTGAGATGTAATTTCATCTCAATGTCGTGTAAAAGTCCCACAAAATTGGAAGAGACATCTCCAAAATGACCTATACAGTGTTGACGGGGATGTAAAACCTCAAATCAAACAAAATCTGTGCTTTATGGTTTTGGGGAAAAGATTTATTTTTAGTTTTTTCCGGTATAAGTCTATAGGAGCTAATGAGCCCTGGGGCTTGGCCAATTTTGACCCAAAGGGCACGGTTGGCAGGATTTATTTAGGCGACCATTTTGTGTTGCTATATACTAAATATCTAAGGTCTGTACTTCATGGTTTCAAAGAATTTTGAAGCTTTTTCTATTATAAGTTTGTTGGAGTTAAGGGGCCACAGGATTTGGACCCCAGGGGCATGATTGACAGGATTCATGTAGGCAACCACTCGACATTGCTACATGCTAAATACCTAAGCTCTGGGACTTATGGTTTCAGAGAAGATTTTTGAAGAGTTTTCCCCCATTTTAAGTTTGTATTTTTTTTTTCATTATAAGGGCCCTGCGGTTTCAGAGGAGAAGATTTTTGAAGTTTCTCCAATTGTAAGTCTATGGAAGCTAAAGACCCCTGGGGTGTGGTCAATTTGGATCCCAGGGGCATAACTGGCAGGATTTATGTAGGTGGCCACTTGACGTTGCTACATACTAAAAATCTAAGCTCTGGGCCTTATCGTTTCATAGAAGAAATTTTTTAAAGTTTTTTTTCCATTATAAGTCTATTGGAGGTGATGAGCTCGGGCGTGGCCACTTTTGACCCCAGGGGCAGGGTAAGCAGGATTTATTTAGCTGGCTTTTTTATGTTGCTAGACACTAAATATCTAAGTTCTGTGCTTCACAGTTTCTGAGAAGGAGATTTTTGAAGCTTTTTTCCATTATGAGTCTATGGGAGCTATGATGATGATGATTTCGTGTTTAACGACGCGTCAACCCTCCTGGTGGGTCATAAGCGTCAGTCGGTTAACGGTTAAACGGCATGAATAATTATGATGATATTAAAAGTAACAAGTCAGAATGATAATGTATAAAAATCTTAAACAGTTAAATCTTATGAAAAAGACCAATTTCTTTTAAGAATAAAATAATGTTATCAACAGGTACATCTCGAAACAGTTGTTGCAAAGTGTCAGCTTTGAAATATAAAATACGTGAAGGTGAAAAGTCAACACAGTCAATTAAGATATGTTTCACAGTGAATGGCTGATCACAACCTACACAAGAAGGCTGATCATCACCATTAAAAATATAAGAATGAGTAACTCTAGTATGGCCGATGCGCAGTCGTGTTAATACTACGTCCTCTTTTCTGGAAAACTGTGGAGGAGAGCATTTTGTACTAACGACAGGTTTAATGGCATGGAGTTTGTTATTTATTGCACGGTCCCATTCGCCTTGCCATTCCGACAAGATGTATCTATTGATAAATGGTTTAAAATTATTAAAAGGAACTTTAAAAACAGATGGATCAAGATTGAGCTATTCCTTTGCTTTCTTGTCAGCATATTCATTGCCGACAATGCCAATATGGCTCGGAAGCCAACATAACACGATTTGGTGTGTTTTAGAAATTTCATGATGTTTTTCGATCAATTTTTGAATTTGAGCATTTTTAGATGATGAATGGTCTAAAGCCTTAAGCACAGAAAGTGAATCAGAAAATATAATTGCTTTTTGAATTGTTGAAGAACTGATAAAATCTAAAGCTAGGTCTATTGCTTTGGCTTCAGCTGTAAAAATAGATGAACGATCTGGAAGGCGCATGGTTTTGTGCGTATCTTTAGAAACATACGCACAACCAACTTTATCTCCTTCTTTGGAACCATCAGTATAGACTTGCTGGTAATCATCGTAACGTGATTGCAGTACCTGAAAGTTTTGTTTGAGAAGTATCGGATTTGATTCGGATTTTTTGCCATCATGTAAGTCGAACAGAATAGAAGGTTGTTTAATACACCAAGATGGAACTTCGGCGGTTTCATGTTTTTGAATATTTTTAAGGTCGATACCTGAATTTTCCAGCAGTGCTAAAATATGTAATCCAAAAGGTTTAATTGCTGTGGGTTTAGTTTCATACCTATCTACAAATTGAGGTCGAAATGAAATTTTGGATGCCGGGTTAGATGGATTTGCAGCAAGTCTAATAGCATACTGAAGAGAAAGTTTCTCTCTGCGCGAGGTTAAAGATGGTTCACCTGCTTCTACATAGAGGCTTAATACGGGAGAAGTACGGAAGGCTCCCATGGCCAGACGAAGGCCTTGGTGATGGATAGTATCCAAGGATTTTAAATAGGACTTTCTGGCAGAACCATAAACAACAGACCCATAATCTAATTTAGATCTTATTAAAGACCGGTAAAGATGTAATAAAGTATACCGATCTGCTCCCCAACTTGTATGAGCTAAATCTTTCAAAAGATTCAAAGCTTTTAAGCATTTCGCTTTAAGATATTTAATATGGGGAATAAAAGATAACTTTTGATCAAATATGACCCCAAGAAATTTGGCTTCTTCAACAACAGGAATTTGTGATGCGTATAAAAACAGGGAAGGATGTTCGTGTTTCTTCCGTAGTTTACAAAAATGAACACACTGCGTTTTCGACTTGGAGAACTTGAAACCATTTTTATCAGTCCATTCTTCTATTCTTTTTAAATTTTGTTGTAACTTTCGTTCAATTGTTTTCATATTTTTTGAACGGTAACATATACAAAAATCATCAACATACAATGAACAATCAGTTTTGTCGTCCAAACATTGTACAATATTGTTTATTTTGATGTTAAATAGCGTAGTTGAAAGAATACTACCCTGTGGGACACCCTGTTCTTGATCATAGAAATCTGACACGGTAGACCCCACACGCACCTGAAACATGCGCTCCCCTAAAAAGCTTTCAATAAAACTGGGAAGTTTTCCTCTTAAGCCAATGTTATGTAGATCTTTCAATATTCCATATCGCCATGTTGTATCATATGCTTTCTCCAAGTCGAAAAAGACAGCTACTACGTGTTCTTTGTTAATAAAAGCATCTCGTATAAATGTTTCTAGTCTTATTAAATTGTCATTGGTACTACGTTCCGAACGAAAGCCCGATTGATATTCTGAAATGAGGTTGTTGGACTCTAAGTACCAGACTAATCTCTTGTTTATCATTCTCTCCAATGTTTTACACAAACAACTTGTCAAAGCTATCGGACGATAATTTGTAGGTTCTGCATGATCTTTCCCTGGTTTCGGAATTGGTACAACTGTAGCTACACGCCAGCTCTCAGGACAGACCCCCGTTTCCCAAATATTATTAAAGATATCTAAAAGTGTTGTAAGAGAACTTTTTGGCAGATGTTTAAGCATCTGATAATGAATTTCATCGGGGCCGGTTGCCGTATCATGTGATTTTTCAATGGCTTCAACGAGTTCGGATAAGTTAAAAGGTTTGTTATATTCTTCGTGATTAAGTGATTTAAAGTTTAGATTTCTTTTCTCTTGGTCCTTTTTGAAATTTCTAAAAGTGTCAGAATAATTACGCGATGATGAATTTCTCAAGAATGTGTGCCCAAGAGTATCTGAAATATCTTTTTTGTTGAAGCTATTGTGTCAAATTCAGTATTTAAATGTGTAAAACTAGAAGACTTTGTTTTTCCTGAAATTTTTCGTACCATATCCCAAACCTTTTTAATGGGAGTTTTATAGTTCAATTTGGAGACATATTCTCTCCATGACTTTCGTTTGGAAGCTCGGATTGTTCGCCGAGCTTTAGCTCTAAAAACTTTTACGTCGTTGAGCTTTTCTGAAGTGGGATTTTTGCAGAACTTATTTAGAGCCTGTTTACGCTTTTTAATAGCTTTTTTACAGTCATTATTAAACCAAGGCTTGCTTTTCTTAGTATTTGTGGAGGTCTTTGGAATGCATTGTTCTGATATATTAATAAGTGTATCTGTGAAATCAGAAACAATGTCGGAAGATTCATTAAAATGATCAATTGATAACTCTTCCTCACATAAATTATGGAATAATTCCCAGTCGGCTTTATTCATTTTCCATTTCTGGTTACAGTCCTCATCTGGTTCGTTTACACTCTCAATTATAACAGGGAAGTGATCACTTCCGCACTGATCATCATGAACAGACCAGTCATAGTCCAAGAAGAGAGATGGGTGACACAAAGAGAGATCCAAAGAAGACAAATGACCTGTCGCTGGGTGAAGGTAAGTATAAGATTTATCATTCATCAAGCAAAGATCGCTCTTTGCAATAAAATCTTCAACAAGTGCATCTTTACAGCCCCATAGAAAATTGTGACCATTGAAGTCGCCAACTAAAAGATATGGCGATGGAAGTTGACTCAGCAATGAGTCAAGATGTTCGGGCTTTAACGAAAATGAGGGTGGAATATATAAAGAGCAAATTGTAGTTTCTTTATCCAGAGAAACCGATACTGCTACAGCTTGTAGGTCTGTTTTTAATTTGATCTCTCTTTGTGGTAAACATGATTTAACAAGAATTGAACTGCCACCAGATGGTTTGCTACCATCAGAATAGATATAGTTGTATGTATTGAAGCCCCTGACATCAATGTTGTCATCAGTTTTTAAAAAAGTTTCTTGTAAACAAAAAACCGATGGGTTTAATAACGAAATAAGTAATAAGAGTTCATTATAATTTGGTTTAAGACCTCGACAATTCCATTGTATTATTTTGTGTTTTAAATCCATTTTATGAAGAGATTAAGACTAGAAACTATATTGGAGCTGCAATTGGTGATATAGATCTGCTACCACCAGCTCGTGGTGTTGCTGACCTCGATCGGTTATTGCCATTTGGTGATGATGGAGTTTCAGCGAACTCCATATCACTGTCACTCAAAGATCCGAATCTGTTCTGAAATCTAATATTGTCTCTTTCCATTTTACGTTGTCTGTCTGTCTGTTTTTGAGACAATTGATGTTTTTTGATCGGATCTTCCGATCCCTTATTAGTTCGACCTGAGTCGAGTTTCTCTTTTACGTGCGGCGCTGGCTTCGGTACGGTCGCTGTCGACCGATCCGAAGCAACCTGGATTGCGCCATTTGATAAATTGGTTGAACTTTGCGGTGCTGGAGTGGGTTTACTCCATGCACCAGATTTTTTCAGTTCAGCTATGTATGATTCAGCAGTCTGTGTCGCGGAGCTGGTACATTTTACACCAGTACCCTTTTCAGATGCTGGCGAAACTGGTGGTTGGTGTTATATATCGCTCATCAACAATTTTTCGCGCTTCTGGGAATGTTATCCCCCTTTGGTATTTGACGGTTAGTATTTCTTTTTCTTTTTTCCATGCCGGACAGTCTCGAGAGAAAACAGCATGTTTGCCATCACAATTTACGCATTTGGGTTCATTTTTGCAGTTGAGGTGATTATCAACATGCTTTTCTTCACCACAATTAGGACAGAGTTTTTTTCTCTGACATCTGCTTTCATGATGGCCAAAAGCCTGACAAGAGTAACATCTAAGAGGGTTTGGGATGTATACCTCTACGTTAATGGAAAGATATGCTACTTTGATTTTCTTGGGTAGAACTGGTGTATTAAAAGTCAACACATAAGTTGCTCTTGGTTTTAGTACACCATTTCTACGGACTTTGATGTTACGAACACCAACAACTCCCTGATCTTTCAAGTTATCGACGATCTCTTCATCTGTACAAGGGCGCAGTTCTGGACTGCGAATCACTCCCTTAGACGAATTTAACGTGTTGTGGAGAGAGACTTTAACCTGAAGATCAAAGAGTTTATTGGTGCTTAGCAGGCTTACAACTTGCTGTTTTTTCTCGACTTCCAAGAGAAGGTCACCTGATTTGAGCTTTTTGATACTCTTAGGGTGTCCGGCTATGGAGTTAATACATTTCTCAATTACGAAAGGAGAAAGGCTGGATACACTTCGTGTATCGTCAAGCGACGAGACAACCAAGAAGCGCGGAACATTGTCGAAATTTGGTTCAGCGGACTGCTGACTGGTTTGTTGACTTGACTGCTGACTGGCTTGTTGACTGTGTTCATCCGATTCGGATGAATCGTCTTGTTTTTTACGTTTAGGTGCGTTGTGTTTAGATGCGTTGCGGTTATTTTTTTTCCATGAGGCATAAGGAAAAAATTCTAGTTTCGTCCCAAGTGCTCTCCGCCCTCCGTGGAGCCCTACAAGGGAACACCATAATGGAGTGGTTATCCAACTCGCAGGTGTTAGAGATACACGTGAGATATACTCGCATAAACAAAATGCCTACACGATTGATCCGTTTTGCCACCGCCTTCTAGAGATAAAAAGACAGAAAAGGGTAAGGTAAATGGGCATATGGTTGGTATCAGGAAAGATACAAAAAGAGTTGAAGAGAAAGCAAAGTGGTATCTCTAGGGCTCGGCGTGACCAGCCGATTGACCGTGCCGGACCGCACGGCAACCCGTCTACACCGAAAAGCCAGGCCAAAGAGGCGTGTTGGGAACCTGAAGCACCGCCACCTCAGGTAACCCTCAACCTCCAGGATCCCTTCTTCCGGCTTACAGGACGCCACCCACGGCAAACGGGTGGTACTTCCTTTAGCTCTTCCCAGTGGGCACAAAGACCACAGCGGCAATGTGCCCAGTGGGAATTGAGCCCCCAGGGCCACGGCAATGCAGGAAGTCTAATACCTGGGGGCTATGGGAGCTAAGGAGCCCCGGGGCGTGGCCCATTTGGACCCCAGGGACATGATTAGCAGGAAATATGTAGGAGACCACTTGCAGTTGCTACATGCTAAATATCTAAGCTCTGGGCTCTGTGTTTTCAGAGAAGAAGATTTTTGAAGCTTTTTTCCATTATGAGTCTATGGGAGCTAAGGGGCCCCGGGGCGTGGCCCATTTGGACCCCAGGGGCATGATTAGCAGGAAATATGTAGGAGACCAATTGCTACATGGTAAATATCTTAGCTCTGGGCCCTGTGGTTTCAGAGAAGAAGATTTTTGAAGTTTTTCCATTATGAGTCTTTAGGAGCTAAAGGGCCCCGGGCGGGGCCCGTTTGGACCCCAGGGGCATGATTGGCAGGAATTATGTATGTGACCACTTGCCGTTGCTACATGCTAAATATCTAAGCTCTGGGCTCTGTGGTTTCAGAGAAGATTTTTAAAGCTTTATTTCCATTATGAGTCTAAAGGAGCTAACTGGCCCCGGGGCGTGGCCCTTTTGGACCCCAGGGGCGTGGCCCTTTTGGACCCCAGGGGCATGAGTGGCAGGAATTACGTAGATGACCACTTGCCGTTGCTACGTGCTAAATATCTAAGCTCTGGGCGCTGTGGTTTCCGAGAAGAAGATTTTTGAAGCTTTTTTCCATTATGGGTCTATTGGAGTGAAGGGGCCCCTGGGCGTGGCCCATTTGGAACCCAGGGGCATGATTGGCAGGAATCATGTACGTGACCAATTGGCGTTCCTACATGCTAAATATCTAAACTCTGGGCCCTGTGGTTTCAGAGAAGAAGAGTGTTTTAGCTTTTTTTACCACTATGAGTCTATGGGAGCTAGAGGCCCCGGAGCGTGGCCCATTTGGAACCTAGGGGCATGATTGGCAGGATTAATGTAGGAGACCACTTGCCCTTGCTACCTGCCAAATATCTCAGCTCTGGGCCCTGTGGTTTCAGAGAAGAAGATTTTTGAAGTTTTATTCCATTATGAGTCTATAGGAGCTAAAGGGCCCCGGGGCGTGGTCCGTTTGGACCCCAGGGGCATGATTGGCAGGAATTACGTATGTGACCACTTGCCGTTGCTACATGCTAAATATCTAAGCTCTTGGTCCTGTGGTTTCCGAGAAGAAGATTTTTGAAGCTTTTTGTTCCATTATGGGTCTATGGGAGCGAAGGGGCCCCAGGGCGTCGCCCATTTGGAACCCAGGGGCATTATTGGCAGGAATTAAGTAGATGGCCATTGGCCGTTGCTACATGCTAAATATCTAAGCTCTGGGCCCTGTGGTTTCAGAGAAGATATTTGAAGCTTTTTTTTCCATTATGAGTCTATAGGAGCTAAGGGGCCCCGGGGTGTGGCCAATTTGGACCTAAGGGGCATGATTGACAGGAATTACGTATGTGACCACTTGCCGTTGCTACATGCTAAATATCTAAGCTCTTGGTCCTGTGGTTTCCGAGAAGAAGATTTTTGAAGCTTTTTGTTCCATTATGGGTCTATGGGAGCGAAGGGGCCCCAGGGCGTCGCCCATTTGGAACCCAGGGGCATTATTGGCAGGAATTAAGTAGATGGCCACTGGCCGTTGCTACATGCTAAATATCTAAGCTCTGGGTCCTGTGGTTTCAGAGAAGATATTTGAAGCTTTTTTTCCATTATGAGTCTATAGGAGCTAAGGGGCCCCGGGGTGTGGCCAATTTGGACCCAAGGGGCATGATTGGCAGGAATTATGTAGGTAACCACTTGCCGTTGCTACATGCCAAATATCGCAGCTCTGGGCCCTGTGGTTTCAGAGAAGAAGATTTTTGAAGCTTTTTTTCCATTATGAGTCTATAGGAGCTTAAGGGCCCCGGGGCGTGGCCCGTTTGGAACCCAGGGGCATGATTGGCAGGAATTATGTAGGTGACCACTTGCCCCTGCTATATGCTAAATATCTAAGCTCTGGGTCCTGTGATTTCCGAGAAGATTTTTGAAGCTTTTTGTTCCATTGTGAGTCTATGGGAGCGAAGGGGCCCTGGGGCGTGGCCAATGTGGACCCTAGGTGCATGATTGGCAGGAATTATGTAGGTGACCACTGGCCGTTGCTACATGCTAAATATCTTAGCTCTGGGCCCTGTGGTTGTCGAGAAGAAGATTTTTGAAGCTTTTTGTTCCATTATGAGTCTATGGGAGCAAAGGGGCCCCAGGGCGTCGCCCATTTAGAACCCAGGGGCATGATTGGCAGGAATTATGTAGGTGGCCACTGGCCGTTGCTACATGCTAAATATCTAAGCTCTGGGCCCTGTGGTTTCAGAGAAGATTTTTGAAGCTTTTTTTCCATTATGAGTCTATGGGAGCTAAGGGGCCCCGGGGTGTGGCCAATTTAGACCCCAGGGGCATGATTGGCAGGAATTATGTAGGTGACCACTTGCCGTTGCTACATGCCCAAATATCGCAGCTCTGAGCCCTGTGGTGTCAGAGGAGAAGATTTTTGAAGCTTTTTTTCCATTATGAGTCTATAGGAGCTAAAGGGTCCCGGGGCGTGGCCCGTTTGAAACCCAGGGGCATGATTGGCAGGAAATATGTAGGTGACCACTTGCCCTTGCTATATGCTAAATATCTTAGCTCTGGGTCCTGTGGTTTCCGAGAAGAAGATTTTTGAAGCTTTTTGTTCCATTGTGAGTCTATGGGAGCGAAGGGGCCCTGGGGCGTGGCCAATGTGGACCCCAGGGGCATGATTGGCAGGAATTATGTAGGTTACCACTGGTCGTTGCTACATGCTAAATATCTTAGCTCTGGGCCCTGTGGTTTCAGAGAACAAGATATTTTAATTTTTTCCCATTGTAAGTCTATGGGAGCTGTATGTTGCCATAGCAACCAGAATTCCAATATGATTAGCCCAAAAACATTATGCAGCCTTTCCCCCTACCTGATGATGCTTCTCATGAAATTTGATCAAGATTGACATTGTGGTATTAGAGATATACTTATTTGAAATTGTTTACGGACGCACGCACGGACGCACGACGGACAAAAAGTGACCACAAAAGCTCACCTTGTCACTACGTGACAGGTGAGCTAAATACAGCACCCATGGTGAATGGATTGATGGTGAAATATTAGAAATGATTCTGAAATCATCCGCTTTACTCCTCTATCTGGAGCTATGACAATGACTAGTAACAAGATTTCATTAGACAGCAAAGTTCACCTGTAAAAGTTACTGAGGCCATACGTACTGGTGGTAGCATGTGCCTTATAATCCTTTGGGCATATGTTTTATCATTAAACAGGGCATAGCAACTCATAGATTCAACCATTTGTTCGGTAGTCAACAACACCTTTGAAAATTGCTGGCAAATATACTGTAGGACTTGACTAAAAAAGGACTCTTATCCATTATGACAAACATCAATCACATCCTTCATATGGTGTGGAAAAAACGAGTTTTCAGTCAAATATTACAAAAAATGTAGATACATAGGCAATGACAATGCCGAATGTAGAGCAATACCTCTTCCTGGTTTTGTCAAGGAGAGCTAGAAAGTCACAACTGCTCTATTTAAGAAAGGAACACGTTTGAAAAATTGTGGACTCAATCACGTTTAGTTGTTGATGTCAACACTTATAATGCAAGAGCCCTTTCTTACAATCTTCATTGTAAAAGTAGGGTTACATTTCTTCAGGATGTAGTCTTCCAAATCCTCTGGTTCTGATACTAGTATGTCAAACAGGGCAACAGGCCCTGCAGGCCCTGTTACCTCATCATTCACATCTAACAAATTGAGGACACTTCCTTAAACATAGCCACTTGAAACGGCTAACTCCTGCTCCTCGACAGGTGGTTCAGTTTGCTGAAAAAAAAAAAAAAAAACAATGATGGATACTTAATCTTTTCAAATATATATATATATATTCACCCTGCAACAGGTCATTTGTCTTCTTTAGATCTCTCTTTGTGTCACCAATCTCTCTTCTTGGACTATGACTTGTTTGTGCATGACGATCAGTGCGGAAGTGGTCACTTCACTGTTATAATTGAGAGTGTAAACGAACCAGATGAGGACTGTAACCAGAAATGGGAATTATTCCATAATTTATGCGAAGAAGAGTTATTAGTTGATCACTTTAATGTGATAAATGGAAAATGAATAAAGCCGACTGGGAGTTATTCTATAATTAATGTAAAGAAGAGTTATCAGTTGATCACTTAATGAATTATCTGACATTGTTTCTGATTTCACAGATGATGATGTAGATGATGATTTCGTGTTTAACGACGCATCAACCCGCTTTGTGGGTCATTAGCGTCAAGCTTCATCATCTCTCCAATGTTTTACACAAACAAATTGTCAAAGCTATCGCACGATAATTTGTAGGTTCTGTATTATCTTTCCCTGGTTTCGGAATTGGTACAACTGAAGCTAAACGCCAGCCCTCAGGACAGACCACGTTTCAAAAATATTAATAAAGATATATAAAAGTGTTGAAAGAGAACTTTTTGGCAGATGCTCAAGCATCTGATAATGCATTTTATCGTTGCCGGTTGCCGTATCATGTGATTTTTCAATGGCTTCAAAGAGTTCGGATAAGTTATAATGTTTGGTCGTATTCTTCGTGATTAAGGGATTTGAAGTTTAGATTTCTTTTCTCTTGGTCCTTTTTGAAATTTCTAAAAGTGTCAGAATAATTACGCGATGATGAATTTCTCAAGAATGTGCTCCCAAGAGTATCTGAAATATCTTTTTTTTTGTTGAAGCTATTGTGTCAAATTCAGTATTTAAATGTATAAAACTAGAGGACTTTGTTTTTCCTGAAATTTTTCGTACCATATCCCAAACCTTTTTAATCGGGATTTTGTAGTTCAAATTTGGAGACATATTCTCTCCATGACTTTCGTTCGGAAGCTCGGATTTGTCGCCGAGCTTTAGCTCTAAAAACTTTTACGTCGTTTAGCTTTTCTGAATTTGGACTTTTGCAGAACTTATTTAGAGCCTGTTTGCGCTTTTGAATAGCTTCTTTACAGTCATTATTAAACCAAGGCTTGCTTTCTTAGTATTTGTGGAGGTCTTTGGAATGCATTGTTCTGATATATTAATAAGTGTATCTGTGAAATCAGAAACTATGACGGATGATTCATTAAAGTGATCAACTGATAACTCTTCTTCACAAAATATATGGAGTAATTCCCAGTCGGCTTTATTCATTTTCCATTTCTGGTTACAGTCCTCATCTGGTTCGTTTACGCTCTCAATTATATCAGGGAAGTGATCACTTCCGCACTGATCGTCATGAACAGACCAGTCATAGTCCAAGAAGAGAGATGGGTGACACAAAGAGATCTAAAGAAGACAAATGACCTGTTGCAGGGTGAAGGTAAGTACGAGGACTGTTCAAATATGAGTGCAAGTAGAACGTTTTCGCATGTACTAATGCGAAAATCATCTTGAAATAAATATCACAGCGTAGAAAAACATTTTACCTATTCATTGATACCAAACCTGTTAAAATCCGTGCACTATAGCCATGTATATCGTTCGATAAACACTGTCTACTCTTGTATACTAATACAAAACATAGTGGGAACATGGTCAGAGTACGCTGTTGAAATACGGTCCTATATTGAGAATCGTTGTATTCTTGGTATACTGTGCAAATACATTTTTGATGAAATATGTTCGGTTTATGGGCATAATGAAATGTCTTTTCCGACAGTTTTTCGTTGGTGTAAGAAATTCAGCTGTGGGCTAGGCTCAACAGAAGATGGACCACATGATCGTCGGCCGAAAAGAGCAACATCTGTCAAGATGGTTGCTTGAGTGAAAGAAATATTTGCAACCGATGCACGATACACCACTAGGCCAATAGCTAGTATGGTTGGCATCTCAGTAGTAGCACCTCATACAATTCTGAAACGGGATTTGAAAATGAGAAAGATCTGTGCTAGATGGACTTCCCATCTGTTGACAGATGAGCAGAAAAAGACACGCGTTCAGTGCGCCAAGAAGTTGCTTAAAAAGTTTCCAAATTACAATGCACGGTCTTTCGCTAATGTCGTCACAGGTGACGAGACATGGGTTCACTTTTTTGAGCCAAAACGAAAGATTCAGAACAAAATATGGGCAACAAAGTATTGCAAAAGACCATGCATTGCAAAGCGGACCATGAGCGTCAAGAAGGTAATGTATGCCATATTATTTTCAAATCAGGGCCCCGCTATTCAGGTTGCTGTGCCTAAAGGCAAATCTGTAAATGCGAAGTTTTACAAGAATAAAGTTCTTCGAAAATTGAAGAAATATTTCAAAGAACGAAGATCCGCAACTGGTTTGGCCAATGTCAGATTGCTACATGACAATGCGTCATCGCACAAGGCGTTCATTGTGCAAGACTATCTGAAGCAGGAAAACGTTGTTGAACTCCCTCACCCCCCGTAATCCCCTGGCCTTGCCCCGTGTGACTATTTTTAGTTCCCGCGGCTGAAAAATACCTTTCTGGTCGAAAATTTGTACAGCGCAAACACCTCGGTTCTGCAATATTCCAGTGCCTTCATAGTATACCTCGAAAAGACTACCAAAATGCATTCAATGATTGGATCAGAAGACAGAAAGTTTGTATATCTGTTAAAGGGGAATACTTTGAGGGGACAAAATAAATTTTTCATCGAAATCTATCACGGAATCATTTTTATGTGCTTAGTTGCATTTATATTTGAACAGTTCTCGTATAAGATTTATCATTCACGAAGCAAAGATCGCTCTTTGCAATAAAATCTTCAACAAGTGCTTCTCTGTTAATGATATCTTTACAGCCCTATTGAATACTGTGACCATTGAAGTCGCCAACTAAAAGATATGGCGATGGAAGTTGACTCAGCAATGAGTCAAGATTTTCGGGCTTTACCGATTTTCACCGATGAGGCTTTATTAGCCGAAACTACGTAGTATGACCAATCTTCTTTCTTATGAGTTTTTATTGCTCTTAAAGGAACTCATTTTAGATTTTTATTTAAAGAAAATGAGGGTGGAATGTATAGAGAGCAAATTGTAGTTTCTTTATCCAGAGAAACCGATACTGCTACAGCTTGTAGGTATGTTTTTAATTTGATCTCTCTTTGTGGTAAACATGATTTAGCACAATTGAACTGCCACCAGATGGTGTGTTGCCATCAGAATAGATATAGTTGTATGTATTGAAACCCCTGACATCAATGTTGTCATCAGTTTTTTAAAAAAGTTTCTTGCAAACAAAAAACCGAAGGGTTTAATAACGATATAAGTAATAAGAGTTCATTATAATTTGATTTAAGACCTCGACAATTACATTGTATTAAAGAGATTAAGACTAGAAACTATTTTGGAGCTGCAATTGGTGGAAACTATTTTGGAGCTGCAATTGGTGATATAGATCTGCTACCACCACTTCGTGGTGTTGCTGACCTCGATCTGTTATTGCCACTTGGTGATAATGGAGTTTCAGTGAACTCCATATCACTGTCACTCAAAGATCCGATTCTGTTCTGAAATTTTATATTGTCTCTTTCCATTTTACGTTGTCTGTCTGTTTGCCTTTTGAGACAATTGATGTTTTTAATCGGATCTTCCGATCCTTTATTAGTTCGACCTGAGTCTGGTTTCTCTTTTTACATTCGGCGCTGGTTTCGGTACGGTCGCTGTCGACCGATCCGGAGCAAGCTGGATTGCGCCATTTGATAAATTGGTTGAACTTTGTGGTGTTGGAGTGGGAATTTACTCCATGCACCAGATTTTTTTCAGTTCAGCTATGTATGATTCAGCAGTCTGTGTTGTGGAGCTGGTACATTGTACACCAGCACCCTTTGTGATGCTGGTGAAACTTGGTGTTATGTATCGCTCTTCGACAATTTTCCGCGTTCTGGGAATGTTACCCCCCTTTGGTATTTGACGGTAAGTATTTCTTTTTCTTTTTTCCACGCCGGAAAGTCTCGGGAAAAAACAGCATGTTTTCCATCACAATTTACGCATTTGGGTTCATTTTTATCCCCCGACCGAATAGGTTCGGGGGATATAGCGATCAGCCTGGCGTCTGTCCGCCCGTCCGTAGACGCAGCCTTGTGATGGCCATAAGTCCTATACCATTTGAGATTCATTGATGGTTCTTGGCACAATTGTTCACAAGGCTGAGACGGCGTGTCATGCGCAAGAACCAGAACTCTGGATGTCATACTTTTTTAGTTATCTCCCCTTTTAATAAAATAGAATGACTACTTTGTGATGGCCATAACTCCAATACCCTTTGAGATATATTGATGTCACTTGGCACAGTTGTTCACAAGGCCGAGACGGCGTGTAATGCACAAGAACCACAACTCTGGTTACCATGGTTTTTTAGTTATCTCCCCTTCCAATAAAAAAGAGTCCCCTTCCAATAAAAAAGAGTGACTATCTTGTGATGGCCGCCAATACCCTTTAAGATATATTGATAGTTCCTGACACAGTTGTTCACAAGGCCGAGACAATGTGTCATGCACAAGAACCACAACCCTGGTTGCCTTGGTTTTTGCGTTATCTCCCCTTCCAATAAAAAAGAATCACTACCTTATGATGGCAACATCTCCAACACTCTTTGAGATATATTGATGGTACTTGTTAAAGTGGTACATGAGTTTAAGCAGGTGTGTCATGTGCAAGAACCACAACTCTGGGTGCCCTGTTTTTTATTATCTCCCCTGACAATATAACATTGTGATGGCCATAACTCAAATACCCTTTGATATATATTGATGGACCTTGGCACAATCATATACAAGGTTGAGACGGTACTTGATGCATAAGAACCACAACTCGGGGTGCTATGGTATTTGAGTTATCTCCCCTTCCAATATAACAGTATGACCATCTTGTGATCACCCTACCTTCAATATTCTTTGATACATACTGGTGGTACTTGATGCAGATGTACTTGAGGTTAAGCAGGTTTGTCAAGGTCAAGAATTACAACTCTGGGTGCTCTGTTTTTTTTAGTTATCTCCCCTGACAATATAACCTTGTGATGGCCATAACTCCAACACCCTTTGAGACATATTGAAGGAAATTGGTGCAATTGTATACAAAGTACAGAAGGGGTGTCATGTGCAAGAACTACAACTGTTGGTGTTGTGGTATTTGAGTTATCTACCCTTCCAATATAACACTATGACCAGCTTGTGATCACCAAATCTCCATTTACCCTTTGAGACATATTGTAATGGTAATTCGTACAGAAATACATGAGCTTAAGCAGGCATGTCATGCGCAAGAACCACAATTCTGAGTACCCTGTGTTTTAGTTATCTCGCCTGACAGTATAATCTTGTGATGGCCATAACTTCAAAACTTTTGTGATACATTGCTGGTTTAATTCTGGTGCACTTTCTATTGGTGAACAATCTTCTGAAGGCAATATTGGCTTTTGGTCGGGGAATTTGCAATCTCTTCCGATGGCTATTTTTGCAGTTGAGGTGATTATCAACATACTTTTCTCCACCACAATTAGGACAGAGTTTTTTTCTCTGACATCCCCCAGGTATTAGACTTCCTGCCTTGCCGTGGCCCTGGGGGCTCAATTCCCACTGGGCACATTGCCGCTGTGGTCTTTGTGCCCACTGGGAAGAGCTAAAGGAAGTACCACCCGTTTGCCGTGGGTGGCGTCCTGTAAGCCGGAAGAAGGGATCCTGGAGGTTGAGGGTTACCTGAGGTGGCGATGCTTCAGGTACCCAACACGCCTCTTTGGCCTGGCTTTTCGGTGTAGACGGGTGGCCGTGCGGTCCGGCACGGTCAATTGGCTGGTCACGCCGAGCCCTAGAGATACCGCTTTGCTTTCTCTTCAACTCTTTTTGTATCTTTCCTGATACCAACCATATGCCCATTTACCTTACCCTTTTCTGTCTTTTTATCTCTAGAAGGCGGTGGCTTAACGGATCAATCGTGTAGGCATTTTGTTTATACGAGTATATCTCACGTGTATCTCTAACACCTGCGAGTTGGATAACCACTCCATTATGGTGTTCCCTTGTAGGGCTCCGTGGAGGGCGGAGAGCACTTGGGACGAAACTAGGATTTTTTTCTTATGGCTCCTAAAAAACAAACATAACCGCAACCACGCACCTAACCGCAACGCACCTAAACGTAAAAAAGACGAGGAATCACCCGAAACGGATGAAACCAGTCAGCAGTCTAGTCAACAGTCAAGCCAGCAGTCTGCAGCACCAAAGCAACTTAATTTTCCACGCTTCTTGGTAATGTCTGCATGTGAAGATACACGCACTGTGTCAAGTTTATCCCCATTTGTGATTGAAAAGAGCATCATTTCCATTGCCGGACATCACAAAAGCATTAAAAAGCTTAAGTCAGGTGACCTTTTACTAGAAGTCGAGAGAGAACAGCAGGTAAAAAGCCTGCTTGGTACCACAAAGCTCTTCGATCTCAAGGTCAAAGTATCTCTGCATAATACACTTAACTCATGCAAAGGTGTTATCCGCAGCCCAGAGCTCCGTCCTTGCAGCGATGCAGAGATAGTTGAGAACTTGAGATCGGAAGGCGTCATTGGTGTACGTAACATCCAAGTTCGTAGAGGTGGTGTATTGAAACCAACGGGTACTTACGTGTTGACTTTTAATACACCAGTTCTACCCAAGAAAATCAAAGTAGCATATCTTTCAGTTAACGTGGATGTTTATATACCAAACCCTCTTAGATGTTACTCGTGTCAGGTTTTTGGCCACCACGAAAGCAGATGTCAAAAGAAAAAACTCTGTCCAAATTGTGGTGAAGAAAAACATGTCGATAATCATCAAAACTGTAAAAATGAGGCCAAATGTGTAAATTGTGGTGGCAAGCATGCTGTTTTCTCTCGAGATTGTCCGGCATGGCAAAAAGAAAAAGAAATACTTACTGTCAAATACCAAAGGGGGATGACATTCCCAGAAGCGCGGAAAATTGTTGACGAGCGATACACAACACCAACCACCAGTTACGCCAGCATCACAAAGGGTGCTGGTAAACAAGTTTCAAGCTCCGCAACGCAGACTGTTGAATCATGCATAGCTGAATTAAAGAAATCCGGTGCATGGAGCAAATCCACTCCAGCACCACAAAGTTCAAACAATTTATCAAATGGCGCAATCCAGGTTGCTGCGGATCGGTCGACAGCGACCGTACCGAAGCCAGCGCCGCATGTAAAAGAGAAACTCGACCCAGGTCGAACTAATAAGGGATCGGAAGATCCGAAAAAGCAATTGTCTCTAAAACAAACAGTCAGACAACGTAAAATGGAAAGAGACAATATAAAATTTCAGAACAGATTCGGATCTTTGAGTGACAGTGATATGGAGTTTGAAACTCCATCATCACCAAGTAGCAATAACAGATCAAGGTCTGCAACACCACGAGCTGGTGGTAGCAGATCTATATCACCAATTGCAGCTCCAATATAGTTTCTAGTCTTAATCTCTTCATAAAATGGATTTAAAACACAAAATAATACAATGGAATTGTCGAGGTCTTAAATCAAATTATAACGAACTTTTATTACTTATTTCGTTATTAAACCCATCGGTTTTTTGTTTGCAAGAAACTTTTTTAAAAACTGATGACAACATTGATGTCAGGGGTTTCAATACATACAACTATATCTATTCTGATGGTAACAGACCATCTGGTGGCAGTTCAATTTTTGTTAAATCATGTTTACCACAAAGAGAGATCAAATTAAAAACAGACCTACAAGCTATAGCAGTATCGGTTTCTCTGGATAAAGAAACTACAATTTGCTCTCTATATATCCCACCCTCATTTTCTTTAAAGCCGGAACATCTTGACTCATTGCTGAGTCAACTTCCATCGCCATATCTTTTAATTGGCGACTTCAATGGTCACAATATTCTATGGGGCTGTAAAGATATCAATAACAGAGGAGCACTTGTCGAAGATTTTATTGCAAAGAGCGATCTTTGCTTGATGAATGATAAATCTTATACTTACCTTCACCCTGCGACAGGTCATTTGTCTTCTTTAGATCTCTCTTTGTGTCACCCATCTCTCTTCTTGGACTATGACTGGTCTGTTCATGATGATCAGTGCGGAAGTGATCACTTCCCTGTTATAATTGAGAGTGTAAACGAACCAGATGAGGACTGTAACCAGAAATGGAAAATGAATAAAGCCGACTGGGAATTATTCCATAATTTATGTGAAGAAGAGTTATCAATTGATCATTTTAATGAATCATCCGACATTGTTTCTGATTTCACAGATACACTTATTAACATATCAGAACAATGCATTCCAAAGACCTCCACAAATACTAAGAAAAGCAAGCCTTGGTTTAATAATGACTGTAAAGAAGCTATTAAAAAGCGTAAACAGGCTCTAAATAAGTTCTGCAAAAATCCCACTTCAGAAAAGCTCAATGACGTAAAAGTTTTTAGAGCTAAAGCTCGGCGAACAATCCGAGCTTCCAAACGAAAGTCATGGAGAGAATATGTCTCCAAATTGAACTATAAAACCCCCATTAAAAAGGTTTGGGATATGGTACGAAAAATTTCAGGAAAAACAAAGTCTTCTAGTTTTACACATTTAAATACTGAATTTGACACAATAGCTTCAACAAAAAAAGATATTTCAGATACTCTTGGGCACACATTCTTGAGAAATTCATCATCGCGTAATTACTCTGACACTTTTAGAAATGTCAAAAAGGACCAGGAGAAAAGAAAACTTAACTTCAAATCCCTTAATCACGAAGAATACAACACACCTTTTAACTTATCCGAACTAGTTGAAGCCATTGAAAAATCACATGATACGGCAACCGGCCCCGATGAAATTCATTATCAGATGCTTAAGCATCTGCCAAAAAGTTCTCTTACAACACTTTTAGATATCTTTAATAATATTTGGGAAACGGGGGTCTGTCCTGAGAGCTGGCGTGTAGCTACAGTTGTACCAATTCCGAAACCAGGGAAAGATCATGCAGAACCTACAAATTATCGTCCGATAGCTTTGACAAGTTGTTTGTGTAAAACATTGGAGAGAATGATAAACAAGAGATTAGTCTGGTACTTAGAGTCCAACAACCTCATTTCAGAATATCAATCGGGTTTTCGTTCGGAACGCAGTACCAATGACAATTTAACGAGTTTCTTTTATTAACAAAGAACACGTAGTAGCTGTCTTTTTCGACCTGGAGAAAGCATATGATACAACATGGCGTTATGGTATATTGAAAGATCTCCATAACATTGGCTTAAGAGGAAAACTTCCCAGTTTTATTGAAAGCTTTTTAGGGGAGCGCATGTTTCAGGTGCGTGTGGGGTCTACCCTGTCAGATTTCTATGATCAAGAACAGGGTGTCCCACAGGGTAGTATTCTTTCAACTACGCTATTTAACATCAAATAAACAATATTGTACAATGTTTGGACGACAAAACTGATTGTTCCTTGTATGTTGACGATTTCTGTATATGTTACCGTTCAAAAAATATGAAAACAATTGAACGAAAGTTGCAACAAAAAAATAGATGAACGATCTGGAAGGCGCATGGTTTTGTGCGTATCATTAGAAACATACGCACAGCCAACTTTATCTCCTTCTTTGGAACCATCAGTATAGACTTGCTGGTAATCATTGTAACGTGACTGCAGTACCTGAAAGTTTTGTTTGAGAAGTATTGGATTTGATTCGGATTTTTTTCCATCATGTAAGTCGAAGAGAATAGAAGGTTGTTTAATACACCAAGATGGAACTTCGGCGGTTTCATGTTTTTGAATATTTTTAAGGTCGATACCTGAATTTTCCAGCAGTGGTAAAATACGTAATCCAAAAGGTTTGATTGCTGTGGGTTTTGTTTCATACTTATCTACAAATTGAGGTGGAAATGAAATTTTGGATGCCGGGTTAGATGGATTTGCAGCAAGTCTGATAGCATACTGAAGAGAAAGTTTCTCTCTGCGCGAGGTTAAAGATGGTTCACCTGCTTCTACATAAAGGCTTAATACGGGAGAAGTACGGAAGGCTCCCATGGCCAGACGAAGGCCTTGGTGATGGATAGTATCCAAGGATTTCAAATAGGACTTTCTGGCAGAACCATAAACAACAGACCCATAATCTAATTTAGATCTTATTAAAGACCGGTAAAGATGTAATAAAGTATACCGATCTGCTCCCCAACTTGTATGAGCTAAAACTTTCAAAAGATTCAAAGCTTTTAAGCATTTCGCTTTAAGATATTTAATATGTGGAATAAAAGATAACTTTTGATCAAATATGACCCCAAGAAATTTGGCTTCTTCAACAACAGGAATTTGTGATCCGTATAAAAACAGGGAAGGATGTTCGTGTTTCTTCCGCAGTTTACAAAAATGAACACACTGCGTTTTCGACTTGGAGAACTTGAAACCATTTTTATCAGTCCATTCTTCTATTCTTTTTAAATTTTGTTGTAACATTCGTTCAATTGTTTTCATATTTTTTGAACGGTAACATATACAAAAATCATCAACATACAATGAACAATCAGTTTTGTCGTCCAAACATTGTACAATATTGTTTATTTTGATGTTAAATAGCGTAGTTGAAAGAAAGTATCTCGTATAAATGTTTCTAGTCTTATTAAATTGTCATTGGTACTACGTTCCGAACGAGTACCAGCAATTATATTTTCTGATTCACTTTCTGTGCTTAAGGCTTTAGACCATTCATCATCTAAAAATCCTCAAATTCAAAAATTGATCGAAAAACATCATGAAATTTCTAAAACACACCAAATCTTGTTTTGTTGGCTTCCGAGCCATATTGGCATTGTCGGCAATGAATATGCTGACAAGAAAGCAAAGGAATCGCTCAATCTTGATCCATCTGTTTTTAAAATTCCTTTTAATAATTTTAAACCATTTATCAACCGATACATCTTGTCGGAATGGCAAGGCGAATGGGACCGTGCAATAAATAACAAACTCCATGCCATTAAACCTGTCGTTAGTACAAAATGCTCTCCTCCACAGTTTTCCAGAAAAGAGGACGTCGTATTAACACGACTGCGCATCGGCCATACTAGAGTTACTCATTCTTATATTTTTAATGGTGATGATCAACCTTCTTGTGTAGGTTGTGATCAGCCATTCACTTTGAAACATATCTTAATTGACTGTGTTGACTTTTCACCCTCACGTATTTTATATTTCAAAGCTGACACTTTACAACAACTGTTTCGAGATGTACCTGTTGATAATATTATTTTATTCTTAAAAGAAATTGGACTTTTTCATAAGATTTAACTGTTTCAGATTTTTATACATTATCATTCTGACTTTTTACTTTTAATATCATCATAATTATTCATGCCGTTTAACCATTAACCGTTTGACGCTTATGACCCACAAAGAGGGTTGACGCGTCGTTAAACACGAAATCATCATCATCAATGCTCCTCTGTTATTGATATCTTTACAGCCCCATAGAATATTGTGACCATTGAAGTCGCCAACTAAAAGATATGGGGATGGAAGCTGACCCAGCAATGAGTCAAGATGTTCGGGCTTTAAAGAAAATGAGGATGGAATATATAAAGAGCAAATTGTAGTTTCTTTATCCAGAGAAACCGATACTGCTACAGCTTGTAGGTCTGTTTTTAATTTGATCTCTAGATGTATTATTTTGTGTTTTAAATCCATTTTAAGGAGAGATATTTAAAGACTAGAAACTATTATGGAGGTGCAATTGGTGATATAGATCTGCTACCACCAGCTCGTGGTGTGGCAGACCTCGATCTGTTATTGCCAATTGGTGATGATGGAGTTTCAGTCAACTCCATATCACTGTCACTCAAAGATCCGAATCTGTTCTGAAATTTTATATTGTCTCTTTCCATTTTACGTTGTCTGTCTGTTTGTCTTTGAGACAATTGATGTTTTTTGATCGGATCTTGCGACCCCTTATTAGTTCGACCTGAGTCGGGTTTCTCTTTTACATTCGGCGCTGGCTTCGGTACGGTCGCTGTCGACCGATCCGAAGCAACCTGGATTGCGCCTTTTGATAAATTGGTTGAACTTTGTGGTGCTGGAGTGGATTTACTCCATGCACCAGACTTTTTCAGTTCAGCAATGTATGATTCAGCAGTCTGTGTTGCGGAGCTGGTACATTTTACACCAGCACCCTTTGTGATGCTGGCGAAACTGGTGGTTGGTGTTATGTATCGCTCTTCGACAATCTTCCGCGCTTCTGGGAATGTTATCCCCCTTTGGTATTTGACGGTAAGTATTTCTTTTTCTTTTTTCCACGCCGGACAGTCTCGTGAGAAAACAGCATGTTTGCCATCACAATTTACGCATTTGGGTTCATTTTTGCAGTTGAGGTGATTATCAACATGCTTTTCTTCGCCACAATTAGGACAGAGTTGTTTTCTCTGACATCTGCTTTCGTGATGGCCAAAAGCCTGACAAGAGTAACATCTAAGAGGATTTGGGATGTATACCTCTACGTTAATGGAAAGATATGCTACTTTGATTTTCTTGGGTAGAATTGGTGTATTAAAAGTCAACACATAAGTTGCTGTTGGTTTTAATACACCATTTCTACGGACTTTGATGTTACGAACACCAATAACCCCTTGATCTTTCAGGTTATCAATGATCTCTTCGTCTGAACAAGGACGCAGTTCTGGACTGCGAATCACTCCTTTAGATGAGTTTAGTGTGTTGTGAAGAGATATTTTAACCGAAAGATCAAAGAGTTTTTTGGTGGCGAGCAGGCTTACAACTTGCGGTTTTCTCTCGAGTTCCAAGAGAAGGTCACCTGATTTGAGTGATTTAATACTCTTTGGGTGTCCGGCTATGGCGACAATACTTTTCTCGATAACAAAGGGAGAAAGGCTTGACACAGTTCGTGTATCGTCAAGCGACGTGACGACCAAGAAACGCGGAACATTGTCAAAGTTTGGTTCAGCAGACTGCTGACTTGATTGTTGACTTGACTGCTGACTGGAATTTTGACTGTGTTCATCCGATTCGGATGAATCCTCGTCTTTTTTACGTTTAGGTGCGTTGCGGTTAGGTGCGTGGGTGCGGTTGTGTTTTTTTCCATGAGCCATGAGAAAAAATTCCTAGTTTCGTCCCAAGTGCTCTCCGCCCTCCGTGGAGCCCTACAAGGGAACACCATAATGGAGTGGTTATCCAACTCGCAGGTGTTAGAGATACACGTGAGATATACTCGCATAAACAAAATGCCTACACGATTGATCCGTTTTGCCACCGCCTTCTAGAGATAAAAAGACAGAAAAGGGTAAGGTAAATGGTCATATGGTTGGTATCAGGAAAGATACAAAAAGAGTTGAAGAGAAAGCAAAGTGGTATCTCTAGGGCTCGGCGTGACCAGCCGATTGACCGTGCCGGACCGCACGGCCACCCGTCTACACCGAAAAGCCAGGCCAAAGAGGCGTGTTGGGAACCTGAAGCACCGCCACCTCAGGTAACCCTCAACCTCCAGGATCCCTTCTTCCGGCTTACAGGACGCCACCCACGGCAAACGGGTGGTACTTCCTTTAGCTCTTCCCAGTGGGCACAAAGACCACAGCGGCAATGTGCCCAGTGGGAAATGAGCCCCCAGGGCCACGGCAAGGCAGGAAGTCTAATACCTGGGGGTCATAATTGTTCATGCCGTTAAACCGTTTGACGCTTATGACCCACAAAGAGGGTTGACGCGTCGTTAAACACGAAATCATCATCATCATTTTCTCTGACATCTGCTCTTGTGATGGCCAAAAGCCTGACAAGAGTAACATCTTAGAAGGTATGGGATGTATACCTCTACGTTAATGGAAAGATATGCTACTTTGATTTTCTTGGGTAGAATTGGTGTATTAAAAGTCAACACATAAGTTGCTGGTGGTTTTAGTACACCATTTCTACGGACGTTAATGTTACGAACACCAACAACTCCCTGATCTTTCAAGTTATCGACGATCTCTTCATCTGTACAAGGGCGCAGTTCTGGACTGCGAATCACTCCTTTAGACGAATCTAGCGTGTTTTGGAGAGAGACTTTAACCTGAAGATCAAGGAGTTTATTGGTGCTTAGCAGGCTTACAACTTGCTGTTTTCTCTCGACTTACGAGAGAAGGTCACCTGATTTGACCTTTTTAATACTCTTATGGTGTCCGGCTATGGAGTTTATACATTTCTCAATTACAAAGGGAGAAAGGCTGGATACAGTTCGTGTATCGTCAAGCGACGAGACAACCAAGAAACGCGGAACATTGTCAAAATATGGTTCAGCAGACTGCTGATTAGATTGTTGACTTGACTGCTGACTGGATAATTGACTGTGTTTATCCGATTCAGATGAATCCTCTTGTTTTTACGTTTAGGTGCGTTGTGGTTAGGTGCTTTGCGGTTATTTTTTTTCCATTTGCCATAAGGAAAAAATCCTAGTTTCGTCCCAAGTGCTCTCCGCCCTCCATGGAGCCCTACAAGGGAACACCATAATGGAGTGATTATCCAACTCGCAGGTGCTAAAGATACACGTGAGATATACTTGCATAAACAAAATGCCTACACGATTGATCCGTTTAGCCACCGCCTTCTAGAGATAAAAAGATAGAAAAGGGTAAGGTAAATGGGCATATGGTTGGTATCAGGAAACATACAAAAAGAGTTGAAGGGAAAGCAAAGCGGTATCTCTAGGGCTCGGCGTGACCAGCCGATTGATCGTGCCGGACCGCACGGCCAGCCGTCTGCACCGAAAAGCCAGGCCAAAGAGGCGTGTTGGGTACCTGAAGCACCGCCACCTCAGGTAACCCTCAATCTCCAGGATCACGTCTTCCGGCTTACAGGACGCCACCCACGGCAAACGGGCGGTACTTCCTTTAGCTCCTCCCAGTGGGCACAGAGACCACAGCGGCAATGTGCCCAGTGGGAATTGAGCCCCCAGGGCCGCGGCAAGGCAGGAAGTCTAATACCTGGGGGTTAAATATTGTGATAAAGTATTTGAAAGATCAGGAAGAAATCTGTTTTCGTCTATTAAAATTTCGAATGAGGTTTTAAATAAATTGAAATCCGAACGTTTTCGTGCTTCAAAGTAGAAGTAAAACAAAGATCAGGAATCGATACAATTAACTTACTCCACCCATGTAAGGGAAAGAAACACAAACATTAAGCGACCAGACCATAATGGAAACCTAAACAAAGAAAGGCCATAAGGACAGTTACTTTCCCACAAAATGGCCATATGACCATCCACAATAAAAAGACACAAGTGATACACACAGTAACTAACAAACAAGAACATAAATAAATTGCCACAGAAGAACCGCCTTGGAATGGTCTGTCTACTTACGATTTTTCCACTCTTTACACTACACTTCCTCATAATCTCATAAAAGAAAAGCTTAATGATTTAATTGAATAAAAGAAATGCATTTTTCACTTTTAAAGAGCTTAAGAATTATACACTTTGGTCATGTCACAAAGTGTGTGATGCCCTCACCTTTCTACTTGACAATATTTATATTAGATTCGGTACTAAGTTATTTAGACAAATTGTGGGTATTCCGATGGGTACGAATTGCGCGCCTCTTGTGGCTGATCTGTTCTTGTATTGTAATGAAAGAGACTTCATGTTGTCGCTTTCCATTGATAACCAATCTGAAATAATTGAAGCTTTTATTTCTACTTCTAGATATTTAGATGATCTATTAAATATTGACAATACTTACTTTGATGGTTTGATCAGTCAGTTTTATCCCCTAGGACTTCAGTTAAACAAGCCCCAAGGTATTAGACTTCCTGCCTTGCCGTGGCCCTGGGGGCTCAATTCCCACTGGGCACATTGCCGCTGTGGTCTCTGTGCCCACTGGGAGGAGCTAAAGGAAGTACCACCCGTTTGCCGTGGGTGGCGTCCTGTAAGCCGGAAGAAGGGATCCTGGAGGTTGAGAGTTACCTGAGGTGGCGGTGCTTCAGGTACCCAACATGCCTCTTTGGCCTGGCTTTTCGGTGTAGACGGGTGGCCGTGCGGTCCGACACGATCAATCGGCTGGTCGCGCCGAGCCCTAGAGATACCGCTTTGCTTTCTCTTCAACTCTTTTTGTATCTTTCCTGATACCAACCATATGCCCATTTACCTTACCCTTTTCTGTCTTTTTATCTCTAGAAGGCGGTGGCTAAACGGATCAATCGTGTATCTCTAACACCTGCGAGTTGGATAACCACTCCATTATGGTGTTCCCTTGTAGGGCTCCACGGAGGGCGGAGAGCACTTGGGACGAAACTAGGATTTTTTCCTTATGGCAAAATATTGACTTGTCTTATTTTTTCCTTATAACAAAGTGAAAATCAACTGCTTTGAGACTTTTAAGACAGTCTCCAATGAAATTAGACTCTGTTATAAGAACATTATCTAATAATCTGGTAGTTTTGCTTAAAACATGTGGGCAACATTTTCATTTCCAAAAGCTGTTTACATGTTTTTGCAAAGATATTAGTATAGTTGTCACATTTATTTATCAAAATTGTAACTTTTGAACAACTGTTCCCGGATTTTTACGTAATGGTATAGGCTCACAGAATTGACGACATACGTACAACATGTAATTAACATCTTGAATCTCGTTTCAACTTGCCAATGGAGAAAGGGAAAAAATAACGTTCCGTCAACACTCAACACTATATCATTTTGTAAACATTACTTACGATTTTGTTGGACTTCTACCCGACATTGAGATGAAATGACATCATGGCCTACCGCCGAAAGAAAACAGTGGTCCGACTCGCAATACTTTTCCTGCCGGGCGGTTTACCATTACTCAATCTTGGTCGGTTTCAGTCCAATCTATTTCTCAGAGCTCCGCCGATGGGTGGGGGCGCCGGCCCCATTTCATTTATGGGACCAACTTTGTATTCAACATGTTTGTAATATGGATAAGTTTCTTAGGGGCGCTCTGTGCAGCCAAAGTGGTCCAAAGTTTCAGTGAACTCAAACGAAAACAAAATGAAGGTCAGTGTGATGCTTCACCGCAACCACACAGTCTCATAACGTCACTGTTATGATGAAGGTAATAAGGCCCTTGGAAACTACTAAATTATTCAATCAAAGCACTGACAGCACTGGTGGGCCGACAATGTATTGTTTGTTTGTATTGGAGTTTAATGGCCCAATCAGCCCTAATTTAGGTCATTTTGAGCCGGTCAGTTTACCTATCCACACTTTTCCTTGGCAGGCTTATGCATAAGCGGTTAACCAGTACAGTGTACATTCTTTCGCCAGAAACCGACAACTGCCGTTCTTGAATCAGCGAAAATGAGAGAATGACCGTTAAAGATTTCATGATCAAAATCCAGGAAATAATGTTGCCGACCCCAGCAGATATCGAACCCGCGTGCTCCGGATCACCAGTCAGAAGCGCATCCGACTTACCTACCGAGACCGGCCGGGGCCGACAATGCAAGAACGAGTATGACACGACTTCTAGCTGAAAACAAGACCATACCAGGTCGAATTGAGGGAGGATCTTGCCCTGCATGTGCGCGATTCGTTGATATGTAGCCCCCTTTATGATGACAATGTTTTAGAATATCATAGAAGGTTAAATATTAAAATGGATTTTTCCACAGGTTGCTGAATGGCATGCCTACGCGAAAAATGATCGAATTATGGAAAATTCTGCCATGCTATTCAATGTAATATCGGCACGGACCGAAAATATATTGGACAAGTCAGTGCTTATTGTTTGTTTGAATAAGTGTTTAACGTCCCCGTCAACACTATTTAGGTCATTTTGGAGACGCTGCTTCCCATTTTGTGTGACTTTTACCTGACATTGAGATGAAATGACATCTCAAGCCCTGCCGCCAAATGAAACCAGAAGGCTTATATGCACCGCACCGCTTTGCCTGGGCAGACTCAGTCCTTCTAAGCGGTTCACACAGTACTCGTGTGTGGTCGTATTCAGCTCTGCGTGGAGCACCATGCAGCCCAACCTATTTCTCCAAGCCCCGATAGGCGGGGGTGAGAAGCCATTGCTTTTACCGAATTGACTATGGTTCACTGTACTTACCGACCATTTTTTAGTTTTTCCTTCATCAATCATGTCGAAACACCCAATAAAAAGATTAGGAGTTAAAGTGGCTTAATCCATTGAAATCATGTTGCCCTTAACCTTTTTGTTGGCACACTATTGTCAGCTGACATTGACAAAAAAAATGCAACAAAACAACACATGATTATTTATACAATCTTCAAGTCTCTATTTTGTTTGTTTTGATGGTTATGGGCCCAGTCAACACTTTTTAGGTAATTTTTAGCCGGTCAGTTTACGTATCCGTACTTTATACGTTAGCCGTTAACCAGTGCAGTGCACATTCTTTCGCCCAAAACTAACAACTGCTCTTCGTGAATCAGCGCAATGGAGAGAATGACCGAAGAAAAGATTCAATAATCAATCTCCACGAAAGAATGTTGCCGACACTGGCAGGTATCGAACCTGCGTTGTCCTGATCGCCAGTCAGACGCGCATCCAACTGAGCGACCGAAGCTGGCCGTTAAGTGTTGGCTACTTGATCATGAGTGTAACTTTACTGAATTCAGTGCGACAAACGTGCATTAAGAAAAATAGATGGGAAGCCTAAATGAGAATGTGTGAGCTAAAATATCTATACCCATGGACCAAATTCCGCTGAAATGCATGCCACAATTTTAACCACTTCCTCTTGGATATTTTTGTTCTGATTGTACGGACCTTTTAAAATCATTTCTTATATCGGGGGATCCTTAATCAGAGTCGGGCAAAAACAGGAGTACTCGGAGAAAAAAACTTGACCTTCCGTTGCAGAACTTGGCGTTTACATGTGATCCGAGTGGGGCTTGAATCACAGCGGTTAGAGGCCCAAAGATGAAGAGTTAGCGCCCTTACCCATCAAGCCAGGAAGGCCCGGTTAATCACTTGGGCATAGTGTCACTGCTTATATCTGCTATCCAGCACAATCTGAAGATGTAACTGTTGATCCCAGTCATAATAGCATACTGAAGATTGTCTTTAACTTCAGCTTGAAGTGAAAACAAATAGCTAGTGTGAAGTGTTTTTTTTTTTTTTTTTTTTATTTTGGGTCTTGGAGAAGAAAAAAAGAGCAAAGTAATGTATATCACTGAAAACCCTGAGTTTGCTCTATATGGTGTGGGTTTAGCCATCGGAGCATTATGAAAACACGCCTATACAAATACATTGTAACCTTTGTCGCCGAAAAAGTGAAAATTTAAACCCTTGTCCTGCTGAACCCCGATATGTCTTATCTTTCAAACATTGAAGATCCAGATCAGATGACTTCTTCATCAGATGGCTTCTAAAGGACCCATCTGATCAGGATCCCCATTGTTTGTCATTCAGTTTCTGAATTTGTTGCAATAATTCGCATCAAGTAATCTGATTGGTTGATAATGAGTAGTGGGTGTGGCATATATAAATATTCAGCAGGTCAAGGGTTAAGAGGAAAAATTGTGATATTTTTCTAATTTCTGCTCAAAATATAGATTTAGGGTACTCGTTAGCACCGCCTCTGTAAGAAAATGTTTTCAGATTCTAGAGAGGTCAGTATATACAGTACAAGAGAGAAACTAAAACAAATTGGGGGAAAGTGTAAACATTAGCAGCTCGCCTGCTGATTTAATGGATTTTACTGCAGATACTTGAGCTGTTAATAATAAACATCAGTGATAAGGTACTGAACAAATTTTGTTCATTTCAGTTGGGTTATATTCTTGACTGTTAATGCATGCCATAATAAAACATGCATGCACACATGCACTCATGCGCGACATAGCCTTCGACGGAATTCTAGTTGTATGTTTTTGAGTCTTTAACAATATTTGTTGAATATTTTGCCATCTAGGGACAAGCAAAGGTTGGGGGCTAGTTTTTAGACGGATTTTGAAATTAATTGGCAGAAATGTTAACCACCATGAGACGATATGTTGTGTGCATGACCCAAGTTGGTACCTCAAATGTCAAGGACAAAAGGTCAAAGGACAAAAAGGGCCTTTTTTAAGTGTTCAGTCAATAACTTTCTTCTTCCTGGATAGATTGTGAAATTACTTGGCAGAAATGTTAACCATCATGAGACGATGTGGTGCACGCTAGACCCAGGTCGGTACCTCCAAGATCAAGGTCATACTAAGAGGTCAGAGGTAAAAAAAGTTTTTTTTGTGTGTCCAGTCATTAACTTTTTATTTCTGGATGGACTTTATAAAGTAACCATGCATATATGTTCACCGTCAGTAGACCATGATCCATGCGCAAGACCAAGGTCCATACCTCCAATGTCAAGGTCATACCTAGAGGTCAAAGGTAAAAAAGGACGGTCAATAACTTCCTTATTCTTTGATGGATTATGAAATTACTTGGCAGAAATGTAAACCATCATGAGACGATGTGTTGTACATCAAAGGTCAAGGCCATACTTAGAGATCAAAGGTAAAAAAGTGCTTTTTTTTTGTTTACGGCCAATGACTTTTTAGCTCACCGTCACGTAGTGACGAGGTGAGCTTTTGGGATCACTTTTTGTCCGTCGTGCGTCCGTGCGTGCGTGCGTGCGTCCGTGCGTGCGTGCGTGCGTAAACAATTTCTTTAAACGACATCTCCTCCTAAACCACTGATCAGATTTTGACCATACTTCACAGGAATGATCCTTAGGTGGTCCCCTTTCAAAGTTGTTCAAATGGTTCCGGTCCGTTGCACATCTAGGTCACAGGAGCCAAAAATAGAATTTTTTCACCAAAAACTTAAAAAATCTTCTTCTCTGAAATCACAAGGCCTAGGGCTTTGATATTTGGTATGAAGCTTCATCTAGTGGACCCCTACCAAGATTGTTCAAATTATAGTGCTGGGGCCAAAAATGCCCCCGCCCCGGGGCCCTTTGGTTTTACATAGGCTTATATAGGGAAAATCTTTAAAAATCTTCTTCTCTGAAACCGCAAGGCACAGGTCTTTGATATTTGGTATGAAGCTTCATCTAGTGGACCCCTACCAAGATTGTTCAAATTATAGTGCTGGGGCCAAAAATGCCCCCGCCCCGGGGCCCTTTGGTTTTACATGGGCTTATATTAGGAAAATCTTCTTCTCTGAAACCACAAGGCCAAGGTCTTTGATTTTTGGTATGAAGCTTCATCTAGTGGACCCCTACCAAGATTGTTAAAATTATAGTGCTGGGGCCAAAAATGCCCCCGCACCGGGGCCCTTTGGTTTTACATAGGCTTATATAGGGAAAATCTTTAAAAATCTTCTTCTCTGAAACCGCAAGGCCCAGGTCTTTGATATTTGGTATGAATCTTCATCTGGTGGACCCCTATCAAGATTGTTCAAATTACAGTTCTGGGGCCAAAAATGTCCCCGCCCCGGGGCCCTTTGGTTTTACATGGGCTTATAGAGGGAAAATCTTTAAAAATCTTCTTCTCTGAAACTGGAGGGCCCAGGTCTTTGCTATTTGGTATGAAGCTTCATCTAGTGGACCCGTACCAAGAATGTTCAAATTATAGTGCTGGGGTCAAAAATGCCCCCGCCCCGGGGCCCTTTGGTTTTACATAGGCTTATATAGGGAAAATCTTTAAAAATCTTCTTCTCTGAAACTGCAAGGCCCAGGTGTTTGATATTTGGTATGAAGCTTCATCTTGTGGACCTCTATCAAGATTGTTCAAATTACAGCCCTGGGGCCAAAAATGCCCCCGCTCCTGGGCCCTTTGGTTTTACATAGACTTATATAGGGAAAATCTTGAAAAATCTTCTTCTCAGAAACCACAAGGCCTAGGTCTTTGACATTTGGTATGAAGCTTCATCTTGTGGACCTCTACCAAGATTGTTCAAATTATAGCCCTGAGACCAAATATGCCCCCGCCTCGTGGGCCTTTGGTGTTACATAGACTTTTATAGGGAAAATCTTTAAAAATCTTCTTCTGTGAAACCACAAGGCCTAGGTCTTTGATATTTGGTGTGAAATTTCTTCTAGTGGACCTCTATCAAGATTGTTCACATAATAGCCCTAAAGCCAAAAAATGCCCCCGCCCCGAGACCCTTTGGTTTTACATAGACTTATATAGGGAAATCTTTAAAAATCTTCTTCTCTGAAACTGCAAGGCCATGGTCTTTGATATTTGGTTTGGAGCTTCATCTAGTGGACCTCTACCAAGATTGTTCAAGTTATAGCCCTGGGGCCACAAATGCCCCCACCCCAGGGCCCTTTGGTTATACATAGACTTATAATAGAGATAATCTTTGAAAATTTTCTTCTCTGAAACAACAAGGCCCAGGTCTTTGATATTTGGTGTGAAGCTTCATCTAGTTTAAATTAAAGCCCTGAGGCCAAAAATGCCCCTGCCTCGTGGCCATTTGGTTTTACATAGGCTTATGTAAGGAATATCTTTAAAAAAATCTTCTTCTCTGAAACCGCAAGGCCTTTGATATTTTTTGTGTAGCTTCATCTAGTGGACCTTTGCCAAGATTGTTCAAATTATAGCCTTTGTTGATATTTGGTATGAAGCTTCACCTTTTTAGACCTCCCTCAACATTATGCACATTATAACCCTGGGGTCAATAATGGCCCTCCCTGGGGCCCACTTGTTACTCTATGGATCCGGTGAGCGATCTAGGGCCATCATGGTCCTCTTGTGTTTTATATTAGGATCACTTTTTGTCTGTCATCCGTGCGTAAACAATTTCTTCAAACGACATCTCCTCCTAAACCACAGATTGGATCTTGACCAAACTTCACAGGAATGATTCTTAGGTGGACCCCTTTCAAAGTTGTTCAAATGGTTCCGGTCCGTTCCACATATAGGTCACAGGAGTCAAAAATAGATTTTTTTCACCAAAAACTTAAAAAATTTTCTTCTCTGAAACCGCAAGGCCCAGGACTTTGATATTTGGTATGAAGCTTCATCTAGTGGACCCCTACCAAGATTGTTCAAATTATAGTGCTGGGGCCAAAAATGCCTCCGCCCCGGGGCCCTTTGGTTTTACATGGGCTCATATAGGAAAAATCTTTAAAAATCTTCTTCTCAGAAACCGCAAGGCCCAGGTCTTTGATGTTTGGTTTGAAGCTTCATGTAGTGAACCCCTACCAAGATTGTTCAAATTATAATGCTGGGGCCAAAAATGCTCCCGCCCGGGGCCCTTTGGTTTTACATGGGCTTATATAGGGAAAATCTTAAAAAATCTTCTTCTCTGAAACCGCAAGGCCATGGGCTTTGATATTTGGTATGAGGCTTCGTCTAGTGGACCCCTACCAAGATTGTTCAAATTATAGTGCTGGGGCCAAAAATGCCTCCGCCCCGGGGCCCTTTGGTTTTACATTGGCTTATATAGGAAAAATCTTTAAAAATCTTCTTCTCTGAAACCGCAAGGCCCAGGTCTTTGCTATTTGGTATGAAGCTTCATCTAGTGGACCCCTACCAAGAATGTTCAAATTATAGTGCTGGGGCCAAAAATTCCCCCCGCCCCGGGGCCCTTTGGTTTTACATAGACTTATATAGGGAAAATGTTTAAAAATCTTCTTCTCTGAAACTGCAAGGCCATGTCGTTGATATTTGGTATGGAGCTTCATCTAGTGGACCTCTATGAAGATTGAACAAATTATAGCCCTAGGGCCACAAATGCCCCCTGCCCGGGGCCCTTTGGTTTTACATAGACTTATATAGGGATAATGTTTGAAAATCTTCTTCTCTGAAACGGCAGCGTCGATAAAATTTCGTTGTCTGAACACGCTCCATTGGCATCATTTGCAGGGATGAATGTCATTAAGTGCACCGTCCTTCGGATCGGGACGTTAACTGGAGGCCCCCTGTGCAGGGAGAACCATCCCCTGTGCAGGTTAAAGATCCCTGCCGTAATTACATGATTACTGTGTAGGCTTTCCTCCTGCAAAACCTGGAGTGTATGTAATATACACCTGCGGTAATGGTCAAATGTGACCGACGCAGTATCAAGATAGATAGATAGATAGCAAGGCCCAGGTCTTTGATATTTGGTGTGAAGCTTCATCTAGTGGACCTTTATCAAGATTGTTTAAATTATAGCCCTGAGGCCAAAAATGCCTCTGCTATGGGGCCATTTGGTTTTACAAAGGCTTATGTAGGGAATATCTTTAAAAAAATCTTCTTCTCTGAAACCGCAAGGCTCAGGTCTTTGATATTTAGTGTGTAGCTTCATCTAGTGGACCTTTGCCAAGATTGTTCAAATTATTGCCTTTGTTGATATTTGGTATGAAGCTCTACCTTTTTAGACCTCCCTCAACATTATGCACATTATAACCCTAGGGTCAATAATGACCCTCCCCGGGGCCCAATTGTTACTCTTTGGATCAGGTGAGCGATCCAGGGCCATCATGGCCCTCTTGTTTACTTTTTGTATGAACATTTTTAAAGTTACTATGCAGAAATGTTCATCTTCATTAGATGATGTGTTGCACACAAGACCCAGCTCAACACCTCCAATGTCAAGGTTATCTTTAGCAGTCAAAAACGGGGGAGACATCTGTGTTTTTGTAGAAAAACAAATTCTAGTATATCACAGTTTGTTAGTCAGTGGAAGGAAGATAAATCGCTCGCACTATGCGCTCGTGATTTGATCTACCTTACAACGGACCCCCCAAACAGTGATATATTACTCAACAAATCACTGCTAGAGCTGATCCATTTCTTAACTAAGGCTTGTTCTATCCAAGCAGCTAACACTAGGTGCTGTGTGGCTGCACCTTTTTAAATGGCTAACAATAGGAAAACACATTCATGCAATAAAGAGCATTCTTGCAGGTCTGCAAAACGGTTTATTTTTTCTGATATAAATTTGCTATTTATTCTCATTTCTACTGAAAACATAGGTTGAGGTTGCTTGTTAGAACTGCCTCATTGAGGCGGTTCTAACGAGTACCCACAACCTATGTCTTGGATCAGGAATAAGAATAATTGTGTATAACCCTGTAAACTCTAATTTTCTCTATATAAAGTGGGGTTTTACGGGGTTGTTCGCTAAATGGACTTGTTAACATGAAGAAAGTGTTTTTCTACACTAGAGGTATTGTGCACTCCAAGTGACAAAAAACTTAGGTGCTGATGAAACTGAACAAATGGCAAAAAGTGGTTTTCTAATTGCGTGAATCCTATTTATCGGCCCCCGCCCATCAGGTCTTGAAGAAGTACATGGGCTGCATGATGCTTCCACGCAGAGCTGAAACCGGCGCACACACGAGTACTGGTAAACAGCTAAGAGGATTTAAGCCTGCCCAGGTAAAGCGGTGCGAGTTGGCCCGTCCATGCTTATAAACCCTTTAGGTTTCATTGGGGGATAGGGCTTGAGATGCCATTTCATCTCATTGTCGGGTGAAAGTCCCACAAAATTGGAAGCAACGTCTCCAAAATGACCTTTATAGTGTTGACGGGGAAGTTAAACCTCAAATCAAACATACAAACAAACAAATGATCAAGCTCCACAAATGGTAAAAAGTGGTTTTCTAAATGCATGAATCCTATTGTCTTGTAGGTACATGGACATTATGGAGAAGATCCCTCCGGAGCTGAAACAAGAATGGTATTATGCTAAAATTCTGGAGAAACTCGGAAAGTTTGGTTTGGTAAGCTTAAACACCCGCCCATCTCAGCAGAGACCCTGATCAGATTACATGTGCTGGCTGATCAGGGACTTTTTTTTTTCATTTCATCATGGCAAAAAACTCACCAATTCAAATATATTGAAAATTTTCCACCAAATAAATGAACTCTTTCAGATAAAATTTTTGACATTTTTAATATTTATGCTCAAAACATAGATTGTGGGTACTTGTTAGGACTGCCTTGTGAGGCAGTTCAAACCCAAACCCACAATCTATATTTTTATCTCGCCTGTACGAAGTACATGGAGAGCTATTGTTGTCACCTCGGTCGTCGGTGTGCGTGTTTGCATTTGCGTTCCCGTCACACTGCGTTAAAGTTTTTCAAATGCTTATATCTCTCAGTCACTCATCACAGAGCACTCATATTTGGAACTTAAGTACCTGGGGGGGGGGGGGGGGGGGGGGGTCATCTGATGTTCAAAGAGAACAGAACCCTGGGTTTATGCCCCGGGATTAGGCTAGGGCTCAAAATCTAGAACACATATGTAATACTGTACTCTGTTAAAGTTTTTAAAATGCTTATACCTCAAAAGTCACTTATCACAAAGCACTCACATTCACAACTTGGATACGGGGGAGTGTCTTATGATTCCAAGACAACACACCCATGGGTTCATGCATGGGATGGGGTGGGGGATGAGGTGGTGCTAGAGGTCAAAATCTAGGACACATTTGTAATTTGTTGTATACCTTTCCATTATGCTAAAAGGTTTTGGACACAATTGGTTATACATCAGCCATCCATGTGACATTGGTTCAAGTGTAAAAGGGTGATGGTCATGGTGACCTACATTTCTCGGTCCAATGATTTTGCCTTATATCTTGAAGACTTTTTGTTGGAGAAATATCATACCTGGGATACTAGTTCCATGTGACCCCATGATTGATCTCAAATATCAACATTTTGTAATGCCATATCTCATTGGATATTTCTATAAGAGTGCTGTATCTTCATTTGTTAATAGTTAATACTGTAATATAGAGCGAAAGAAGAGAGCAAGATTGAGAAAATAGGGCAGAGATATTTTAGATACAAAAGCGAGTGGTAAACCCTCGAGCCAGCTATTTGGAATTCCAATGTGAAATTATTGAAGACAAGTTTAAACTTGGATTGCCAGTTTGAAGTTTAGTACATTGTTTTATTGTTGCTATATTGAGGAATTTTTGTTTATTAATTTTGTTTGTTTGTTTTTGGAATAGCAGACTGCCTTGAAATGACTGTATCTGAAACACTGGTGACATTGCGTGTATAGTGCACGACATTTTCCAACAATGTGATAAAGTCCACAGCTAAAACATGGGGAACTGTCTGGTAAAAGCACGCGCCTATTAAAATACCTCCTTCAGTATTCCATGATAACAGTTTTTTCACTTACGTGTGACTATCTTCGATGGAAAATTTAGGCTGCACTTTGACCAGTCGTTTTAATTGGACAAAAATTTTTATATGCGATTTTTTTCGTGCACTGAGAAATGTTATTATTATTTGTTCTATTTTTACGGCATAACACTATCGGCGGCCAAGAAAAATAAAACGCCAAAACAAAAAATACCAATAAAGATCTTGTAAAAGAAGAATAACAGACCAGCAGAAGTTTTATTCTCAATACACTTTCAAGTACAATATAGGTAACCCAATGTCAATGAGTCAAGGGCATAATTGGTGACAAAAGAAAATGTGTGTTTTACTTCTTTAGCAGGGGAATATAGTGTTAGGCTGCATAGCTCAGAGTTTATTCCATCCAGCCAGTGTAATGATGTTTTATCTAGTCTTCCTCTTTGCTTAACTTGTCACTTATGAAGCCATTTAACCCTTATCTTGCTGTTCACGACAACCCCTATCTTTGCAAAGTGTATAGATCCAGATCAGATGGATTCTGAAGAAGCCATCTGATCAGGATCTACCCAGTTTGGCATTCAGTTTATGAATTTTAGCAATGCATTACATCAAGTAATTTTATTGGTTGATGGACAGAAATGGGTGTGGCTTGAATGAATATTCAGCAAGATAAGGGTTAACATGCTCAGCAGGGCAGAATAAAAGCAAATACGTCTTGAAAGTAATTGTCAAAAATGCACGTATAATTGTTAATTGATTGACAGATTTGCCTTTTGGTAAACTTAGTCGGGAAAGGTTGAAGGCAAGAAAGAAAACCACAAGTAATTATAACTCAAAATCTGTTTTATTGAGTCATTAAATAACAACAACACTGATTTGTATTCATTCACACTCAGTGACATGTCCAAAAACAGTTGAAAATCACAGTGTATGACTTGCTAATCACTATGTAGAATTCCCATGCATATTAAAGACACTCTGGGCTATGTCAGAAATCACAATTATTTTTTTTTTAATTCGGAATTTCAAAATCTGTCAAACTAAAAACATGTCAAAAGCTCCACTCCTGAAAAAAAAAGACGCCAAAATTTTCTGCCACCAAATTTAAGTGTTTTACAGTAAATCCTTTCCTTTAAAAAGCAGTACAGAGAAGCCAGCTGATCTTGATCTATACTGATTTCTTTTCTTTTTTTTAACCCATGGTAAAATTTGAAATAGTGCTACACAGTTGGCTGAAAATTGGGAAGGAATGTAGTATATTGAAATATTTGGCATGGTGAGGGGTGATTTCTCTGTTCATTGTGATTACCAGCTGTCCAATCAAAATCTGCCTACATACTTAGACCAGGTTGAAATAGAATACAGTCGCAAAATAAATTCAGGCCTCGCAAAAGCACTGAATACTCCATAACGAGTACATGCCTATCTAAATATATTGAAAATTTTATCATGTTTATGAAAAATTGCGATTTTTTTCTTATTTCTGCTTGGAACATAGGTTGTGGGTATTCCTTAGAACCCCCTCACCACATAGGTTATGGGTATTCGTTAGAACTGCCTCGCCGAGGCGGTTCTAACGAGTACCCATAGTCTATGCCTTAGAGCAGGAACAAGGAAAATAATGTATACCCCTGCAAACTCCAGTTTTACTATATAAAAGTGGGGTTATAGGGGGTCAAATTTATATAGGCGTGTTTTCGTGATGCTCTGAGATCAGGTTGTCTCAGGTTTGATATCCAGTGGAGATTGATTGTGACATCTTTTCTTCGTTTATTCCCTCCCCCCTCCCTTCTACTGGTTTAAGAAGGGTTGTTGTCATTTTCTGCCAAAAGAATGTGCACCAGTATCCTGCCCCCAAAAAGTGTGGTTAGATCAGTAGACCTACAGAGTTCCACATTAACCCAGGACCGATGGATATTGTCTAGTGAAAAGCTGGTCAGGTCTAGTAAGGTCAGTGGCTTACTGGTCCGAATGGTCCAGTTGAAAATCTGGCACCATAGTTATTAAAATCTATGTTTTAGAACTCATTTACCATAAAATGGGCTTCTGTCAGTAGTTATACTTTCTATGTAAATCAGTAATACTGTAATGATCCAAAGTATTTGGACAGACAGGCCTAAGCAAACAGTGCAGACCCAGATCAGACTGCTCCTGAGGGAGCAGTCTGATCAGGGTCTACACTGTATGCCATTCCACCTGCATTTTTGGACTCCTTGCTGGATCATGAAACAAATTTGTTAAAATGTGAGGTGAATTACAACAAGTCGTAAATGTGTCTGAAATGTTAGGACTTTTTAGGTAATAGAAATAACCATCTAATGTATCACTTTAGTATGATTTTAGATCCAGTTGAACTTAGATCAGGTCCAGTATATCTGAAGAGTTACTGGACCACCTTGTCCAGTTATTTAATAAGTTAATGTTGAACCCTGACCTAATCACACTACTGCTGGATCAGCTTCTCGTACATAAGCAGTTAAAGGGTACAGTGCACATGAAAGTATGTTGCCTCCCGGTGACAGTAAAGATCAGCCTGCTTCAGACCCCGCCCATCGGGGCTTGAAGAAATACTTGGGCTGCATGATGCTTCCATGCTGAGCTGAAACCAACCCACGCACAAGAACTGGTAAACCGCTTAGAGGATCTATGGCAATGCGGTACGAGTCGGCCCATCCATGCTTAAAAACCCTATCGGTTTCATTGGGCTTGAAATGTCATATTTCATCTCAGTGGTGGGTAAAAGTCCCACAAAATTGGAAGCAACGTCTCCAAAATGACCTTTACAGTGTTGACGGGGACGTTAAACCTCAAATCATACAAACGAACAAAGAAGATCAGCCTACAAGCCCATGCTTCCACAGTTGTGGCTTCAGGTTTTACGGGAGAAAACTTCGAGTCTTGCTGTAAAGCATATACTGTATTTATTAACTCTTAAATACCGGTATTTGGACACTTTTCAATTTGCCTTATATAATTGAAAATAATTCATTTTATATTTTTGCCCAAAACACTTTTCCTTTGTGGGAAACAGTGTAGACCTGGAAGCAGTCTGATCTGAAAGGAACAGTTTGATCTGGATCTGCACTGTTTGCTCAGGCTGATACTTACAACTCTTTGGTGCCCAAATATTTAGGGTTAATGCAGTAAAAAAGTCATCCGGAAAGTATTTAATAGAATAATTAAAAAAAAAAAATCCATAGCTGGCCCATGTGGCATGGCCAGATTCACGTCCGCCTGGCATTTTCTATCTCCTCTGAGTTTGACAACCTTCGTCATGGAGATAAACTACTTAACACAGTCATTCTAACCCTTTCTCTGATTCAAGAAGGGCAGTTGACAGAGTCTGCCAAACCGCAAACCGGCCCCAATAGCTCAGTTGGTAGAGTGTCCGCTCCGGGGAACGGGAGGTCACGGGTTCAATCCCGGGCCGCGACATACCAAAGTCGTTGAGAATGGTACTAGCTGCTCCTCGCTTGGCACTCAGATCTAAGGGGTAGAGCTAGGACTGGTCGACCCAATGTCAGGATGATGTGACTGGGTGTGGTATCATGTAGTGTGTCTGGGACATGATACTTCAGTAAGGCAGCACTATAAAAGTGAGCATTGAGCTCCCGGTCGCAACCAGACACCGTCGTGATATGATTGAAAAATTGTTGAAAGCGACGTTAAAACCGAATTCACACACACAGAGTCTGCCAATATACATCTTCTGTTCTGTTTACCAAGAAAAAGTGTGATTAGGTAAACTTACCAGCTCAACATGACATGACACAACAGTGTTATAACACGGTTCATTATAACACGGTTTGGATATAACACGGTTTCAAGATAGATCCAAAAAATGTGTAGATTATATGTCTCAAAAATGTGTAGATTATATAGAAAAATGACCACAAATGGTCATTTTTCTATATAATCTACACATTTTTGTTTGGAAATAACACGGTTGTTTAACTAACACAGTTTCTGCTTTGGACACCATTGATAGTGTTATAAAGAGGTTGTGGTGTAATTTAAAACTTCAAAATCAAGCAAACCAAAATTCCTTAGCATTACGATATCAAGTCCGCGTGGAATAGTACATTCTTTCATCCCTCAAAAAAGGTATTTTTTTCTGTTGAAAATTTGTGA